>MKEJ01059628.1:0-21161 GCA_001753735.1 Embelia ribes
GATATTTAGATAAATGGTAATATCTATATTTTGTTAAATACATTTTTATCCTTTTTTAGTTTAAATTAGTAACTAAAATAGTTGTAATTTTGCAATAATGAGAAGGGTATTTTTTGATTGTAAAATAGAGGAAATTCTAAAGCTCTTCACACTTTTATAGTAGAGTTAGATAGATTTGATGTTCCCCTGATGATATAAGTTTTACTAATTATAAGATGTTTGGCGATGATGATGATTAAATTGTCGATTATTGTATTGTGAATTTCATTATTAACATGAATAAAATCATGAATAGAGTAAAATAGAATGCATGAATCAAACGCTTGTATAAAACACTTATGAACTAGCCGAGTCAGAACATAAAAATAATCACGTTTACTCAATTAGTCAGATCTAAATAAATGAGGACTCGACCCGACTCGGTTGTATCCTTGAACCAATAAGAAGAGAAAAGCTTTCTAATTTTTTTGCCCATTTCCTTTTTTTACCAACAAAAAACAAAAAAATATTAAGTCCAATTCATAGCCTACCAAATGCAGACATATGCCCTGCTAGTCTCAAACTCTCACAGTTTGATGTACCGTTTTCTCCTCCATTAGTGGTATCTTCTTTCTTTTATACTTAAATTCTTTTTTATTATTTTAACTAAACTTCTTGTTTTTTAATTTTATTAATAATAATAAATATAAAAAATGCACACTTCATTACTATTTTCAATGAACTAATTATTATAATTATTATTCTAAAAAATTCGAAAAAGACAAAAAGTAGTATTTTTTTTGTCAGTCAAGAAGAGCGGTGGGTATTCTTTACAAATTTATGGGCGAGCATGTCCAAAATTGATCATATTGAAGAATAGAAGAGCACAAACTTAATGTCAAAACGATATTCTTGTACATTATAATTGTTTTGTACCGTCTGTACGAACATTGTTTATTTGAATATTCTTTGCAAATTACAGTAATTTTTTTCGTTCTGTCACACTAATTATATTAAATCACTGCCTTGTCTTATGGATAACAAAATAACACATGTTGGGGCCTAACTTTGTGTTATGTGTTGCCGCAATTTTGAAATTTCAAAGGTGGCCCATTGCTTTCAGTAACCAAGATATTCCATAAATAATTTGGTCGGGGGGAAAAAAAAATTGCTACCAACTTCTTTTTACCATTATTTGTTCCAAGACCTGCGTGTCGACAGTCAAGTCTTTTGCTTTTACATAACGAGTAGAACAAACCCTTGATGCGCGTCGCTAAATAACCTTGTTTTGTTTCCAGTAGATAAGTCCATTTTTCATTTGTTTGTTGTTTCGGACAAGTTACGAGCAAGCCAAGATCCTCCAGAGTTTTCGAGGTTTATTGCGTTCACATACTTAGCATGTCTCCGAGCATTACTCATACCAAAGAAAAGACCCCAAAACAGAATATGAATATGTTTATGCAAGGACACCAAGATGTAACATTGTTCTAACACTTGCAGTACAGGTTCAAAAAACAGACAACTCAACATGTGGTTTTGCCAATAAAAACAGTTTCCATTCGACATTCTGGGTTCGGGGAACAGCTGGGAGGAATCGTTCTTTCCCATTCCCTGGGTTCTTTCCCATTCCCGGGTTCAAATCTTAACAGCGTTTGCACGCAGTGGGGCTAAATAAAGAAATCTACAAGAAGTTTATTGAAACACAACATAACAATCAAAATACATCCAATCCATTTTCAACCTGACCAACCTATTCAGCTACTTGTGTAACAAATGCCGATGATTGAGAACATTTATCAAACCTCGTCATCACATCGAAGTAGCGGAGCCCTGACGCCACATGACGGCGACTGGGCTTCGCACAACGTGGATCCCGTCAGACCACTCAATGGACCCGAATGCCTGTGATGTCACACTCAGTTTATCTGTTGCGACTGTACTCATAAATGTAATCTCATACGACAGCTTCTCATTTTCTTCTCGAAACACTAGCTTACTAGGCGAAACACTGATATCAACCGACGGTGGAGATTTCACCTTCACCCCATAAACCGCATCCCTGGAGTTCCCGACATTTTTCACCACCCTTTTGTACTTCACCACATTTTTGTCTCCGTCAAACACTACCGAGAACGATGGAAGGTTCAGATCGCCCGGGGTAGCCAAGCTCTGCAATGCACAATCCACTGTACCAGGCTCCTTCACAAAAACCGCAATTCTCTTTGAGTCGTATCCAATGGAGCAGAGGAACGCCATGTAATCAGTACCATCGATGTCATAGACCAACCCTGGATCAAGCGCTTTGTTGGGACTGACGTGGCCTGCCCCGTGGATAAATGGTGTGGATTCGCCCCCAGTGGCCAGGTCCGTAATGTTATTCCCATTGTTATCCAAATTATAGGCGGTGGTCATCAAAGCGGATTTGATAGCAGCAGGAGACCAATCGGGGTAAGCCTTACGGAGCAATCCAGCTAACCCACTCACATGAGGGCAAGACATTGAAGTACCTGAAATGATATTGAAATCTACCCTCCTCGGGTCGATATCCAAATCTGTTGGAGCGGAAGCTCCAGTCCAACCGGCCAGGATATTCACACCCGGGGCAATGACATCCGGTTTTAGAATCTCAGGCGACAGATGGTTTGGGCCGCGGCTAGAAAAGGCCGCAACCCTGGGTGCAGCGGGAGATTCACCAATCACGGTCCCCTTGAAAGCAATGGTGGCAGTCGGTGAGGGGTCCGACCTGGCATAATCCCGGATCTTGTTAGCCGCAGCCTGGCCGACCATTGTAGCTGGGATGAGATGCGAATCGGCAATGAGCTCCTCACCGCTCTCCCCGGTGTTCGCCATAACCATCCCAGCGCCACCAGCAATCTTGACCGCGCTTCCTTTCTCCACCCTGGCATTACCCCCACGATCACATATAACAATCTTTCCAGCCACTTTCGACGGATCTAGCTTCCCCGGGTAACAAAACTGGCTGCCGCAATCATCAGCATATACTAATGGCAGCTTCGAATCACTGAGCGGATCACCCGAGTAAAGCGATACCCCACCGAACGTCCTTCCATCGCCTAAAATCACATCCGCGGGAAACTCCCGATCGATAGTCGAAGCTCCCACCGTGAAAATCCACGGTGCGATATTACATGCCGTGTAAGGACCCGGACCAGAATTCCCCGCAGAGCAGCTCACCAATACTCCATGCTGAGCCGCTCCGAATGCTCCAATGGCGATCGAGTCATGGTCATACTGCGGAGCTAAACCGGAAGCTCCGACCGAGAGGGAAATGACGTGGACACCATCCTCTATCGCCTGATCCATCGCAGCTAATATATCCGAATCATAGCACCCCCTGCTCCAGCAGATCTTGTAGGCGGCGACCCTCGCCTTTACCGCTGTTAGTATAGATATTAGCTAATGAGATTACATTAAGTTTTCAGCAAAATAATGCATTTCTTAATTATTACTATATATATTTCATTTGATCAATGTATAGAGTTGCATAATTTGGTTTGGTCTTATTAGCCTTACTATGCAAGACTTATCAACTATGTCTTACCCATTCCTCTGGCTTCGCCTCTCGCAAACTCGTAAAAGCCCGCATTCGGGACGACCGATCCAGCGGCAGTGGAGGCCGTGTGGGTCCCGTGCCCCTCCGTATCTCTCGGCGACTTCGACTCCACCGACTCGTCCATCTGCTTCCCCAAATCCGCTTCGTAGCCCTTGTAAAAAGCCCGAGCTCCAATCACCTTCCGGTTGCACGAATTGGCGGGAAAATCGGGGGAGACCTCGCATCCGCCCTTCCAATCGGGGGGAATCGGGGAGAGGCCTTCGTCGGAGAAGCTCGGGCGCTCCGGCCAGATGCCGGTGTCGAGGACGCCAACGATAACGTCATCGGCGTAGTGGGAGTTGGGCCAGAGGCCGGAAGAGTCGGAGAGGCCGAGGAAGAGGGGGGTGCGGGTGGTGTGGAGGTGGCGGATTTGGTCGGGGAGGACGGAGAGGACGCCGTGGGTGCGGCGGAGGGATTCGGATTGTGCGGCGGTGAGGCGGGCGGAGAATCCGGCGGCGGCGCGTTCGTAGGTGTAGATGATTGGGGAGGGGGAGATGGAGGAGTACCAGTGGTGGTGGGAGAGGAAGTGGGGGGGCTTTTCGGATCTTGACACGTGTATAATGAACGTGTGGGATTGATCGGGAGATTCATGAGAGGATGTGGAAGTGAGAGGAGAGAGAAAGAGGAGGAGGAGGAGGAGGAAGAAGAAGACGATTGCAGAGGCCATGTTTGATGGATGCTGATCGTTGACACTGAATATTCAGGGTAACGACATTCACAAAGTTTAATTTTTTAATTTTATTTTTTTAATTTATATTTTAAAAATGGTACATACCAATTTTATTAAAAAATATTAAACTAATTATATATATTACAATATAATGAAATATTGTTCTTAACATTAATCACTATTTTATAAATTTATTGGAAAAAAAAAATATTTTTTAATATAAAAATTAGGACAATCACAGCAGAGTTTCTTTTTTAATTTCTATATTTTATTTTTTTAATTTATATTTTAAAAATGGTACATACCAATTTTAATAAAAAATATTAAAATAATTATATATATTATAATATAATGAAATATTGTTCTTAACATTAATCAATATTTTAGAAATTTATTGGAAATTTTTTATTTTTTTAAATATAAAAATTATGAATAGTAATTTTATCGATTGAGAAATCTATTGCATGTATTTTTGTAAATTTTTTTAGAAACTTACAAAAATAAAAACAGTTGCAACGCAATTTTTTTTTTATTTAATTTCTCAAATGAAAAATAAAATAAGAGAAATTAGGGTTTCCAAACACTGATGTGAATGCTGTTGATTTATTATTTGAAATTTTGAATGGAAATATATCACATTAATCTTTTTTATTTTGGGTAATAGTGGCCATGTTTTGGGTAAGGTTTTGTTGCCAGAAACATGGAAGAAGATGATATTGGATTTGGCCTGGGGCTGTTTTGGCATTTTGTTGCGCTATTTAACTTATAAGTTGATGTTGTTCTGATTTAAATTAAATTAAAAATTTTTAAATTAATGCATTTAGTTCTTTCCTGTTTGGCTTGGTTCCCTCATTTATTTTTTATTATTTATTTATTTTATTGATTGTTATATTTGTTGTATTATTCTCCTATGATAATACCAAAAACAAAAAACATTACAAGAAAGAAAAACTATTTATTGCCTCCACTATTTTAAAATCATCTTAATATGTGGCTAATTTTGACTTATCCGCAATATATAAAACTAAAGATTAATTTCCATATTAATAGAAATTTCCTTTTTTATGTGGAAATCGCTCTTTTCAAGGCCCTTATTGCTCCGAACACTCTCAAGGTCTAGGCGGAGGCCCAAGACTTGGAACTGTTCATGGGTTGATTTTACAATATTGGCCCATCTACGGGCCCATCAACTCAGATACTCAACCTTAAATTGCAGGGCTTAATATTACTGTTATTCAAGCCCTAGTTTTGTTAGTGTTTTAGACAAAAATATAAATTAATTTCAAAAGCACTGTGAAATATAGATTGACAATTTTAGTCTTATATATGTATTTGTGGTGGTTAATTTTCAAAATGCAAATTGGCACTATTTTGATAATTTAAACTGAGTTGACCCATTTTATTTTGTACTTAGTGAATGGGTTAAATATCCTCTATCTAACCTGCTAAATTCTTGATCCTTATAGCAAAAACAATTATGGAAGTGAATTGCCAATAGCACAAGGAATTAACTTTGGCTAAACACTTTATCGTATGGCAAGGTGCATGTAACAATTTGTGAATCACAGTGTACTAAGTTTTCGCATTGCGGGATTTCGTGAGAGTCTCGTATACGCAATCTTATCCTATTTCCAGATAAATTATTTCCAATTGAACAAATATATCACCTACAAGTCGCAATAGAAATATGCATGATTATAACATATAAAAATTCAAATTAAAAAATGTGCAGCTATTTGTGGAAAACATCGGTGATGGATCTCTTACGTTGGACTTGGTAAATTTCTTAATGAAGGTACGCCCTGTTCCGAGATAAAATACCAAAACTTATGCCGAATAAAAAATGTACTATATATATATTATTGTCACATTCAGGCAATAACACCAAACCTATATTTTTCATTAATCTCCATCCTAATCGTGATTAGAATATGACACCAAACATTTATTATATGTAACTTCCGTGCTACTCGCCTTCATTAGCTATTTCTACAAATAGCTTAATTATATGTTTTTAGTCAACTTATTTTTCATGATAAATCTTTAATTTTGTTATTGAAGCTGATCATGTGATATTCGTGGAGGGGATAAGTAGAATTCTTCTCCTCCAACTTGGCTGACTGGGATCTAACATTATTTTATTAAATCCTCTTTTTCAGATTTTGATGATATTGGTTCTTTTTAAACTATATAAATAATATAATTATTAGCATATCCAATCAATCTGAGAAGGCAATTACGCGTTCATGCCAGTTACCAAGTTTTGGACTTATCAATGAGTTTGAAATATTCATCCTATTTTCTAACCTGTTACCATGTTCTCGCTTGTTGTTCACCTTACCTTTAACATTATTGATAGGGCATGGATTTTTAGAAAGATTAGAAATAAATCAAATATAATTTTCGGATTGAGTCACAAAAACTCTCAGAATTATACACACAAAAAGTACCCGCTACATTAGATGCTCCACAACGGGGTTGTCTGGCCATGGGATCCCCAACCCTCAATATCAATCCATTATGCAATATGGATATAAAATGCATATATGAAATATGCATATCCAATACCTCTTACCATGGAGTATTTATAGGGGAATTTAGTATTGAATAACAAGCTAAAGAATATACTAGGAATATTCAATTTTTGCCTTTATCTCCATTTAGTCTTCATTGTTTTGGCTTTATTGCTATTTAGCCAATTTGTTTGTGAGTTGTGTATAAATATACTCATCAACTGTTCCTCAATTGTTGCGGTCTATCATTTGATAGTGTGCAAGAGTAATCGATGTGTCCTGAAAATAAAATATCATGAAAGTGAGATAATTACACAAAATATAGTCACAAAATCAATCAAACTCGATTACTTAAGCTAAATATTGTATAGAAGATACTTGCGCTTGTAGATCTTATCAACACATTTGCGTCGGTTAGACTCAAGGGCCGAGTAATTCACCCAAGACATAACATTAGTTTGGTTCAGGCTAGTACTCTGTAGAGTCTACCGAAGTGGCCCGTAGACTCATCCTTTGGAAAATATCAACTCCTGAGAGTTTACCGAAGTGACCCATAGACTCGTCCCCGGAAAAATATCGACTCCTGAGAGGCTACTCAGGTGACCCGTAGGCTCGGCCTTAAGGTAAAGAACCGAGTAATGCATCCCAGATGTTTTACTAAGCTTTTGGATCTTACTAGCACATCTGCAAGCATGAGACATAGAAAGAAAATATTGTACCCTATATGTTTTATTTGTGCTCGTATGTCTTATCAATGCATCTCTTTTAGAGTGAGTGTATGTGTTTATGTGTATATATGTGTGTACATTATGTACAATAAATGATAGACAGGAAATAAATTCCATGTTATGGTACTGCTTTCTTCATTTGTTCAGGTATTCAGCACGAAAATTAGCATTATATTGCTCTCGGATACATTTTTGCTTAAGCCTCGACACTAATTTGCTTGTGTCTTTTGAAACAAAATATTCACATTTTGTTTATCTTCATTAGTGTACCCCGTATTGCTTCCCAACTACTTTGAGTTAGCTGAAATGTGGTTTGGAGTAGTTCCTTTTACTCACAAATGTTGCTTCCACTTAAGACTAGGCAATACATACACTGTTCTGGTGGTTTTTTTTCTCTCCTCCGGAAAAAGAGGTAGCCTCGGAAAAAAAAAAAGGTGGTAAAAATTCTACTTTTTTTTTTTACTCTTGGCGGAAGAAGTTCATCCTTAGGCGAAGGTTCATCCTTGGACAAAAGATATTCATCCTTGGAAAAAAAATTATTATTTTTTTAGCAAAAGAGGTTAATCCTTGAACAAAAGAGATTCTTATTTAGAAGGAAGTTTTTTACTCCTTAAGCAAAAGAGATTCATCATTGGACAAAAGACGATATTCTCTAGAAGGAAGATGTTTTTCCTTGAACAAAAGAGGTTCATCCTTGGATAAAAGATATTCATATTTTGAAGGAATAGATTCCTTCTTAGGGAAAAGAGGTTCCTCCTTAGGCGGAGAATGTTCATCATCGGGTGAAAGATGTTTGAAGTAGGGTGTTAACCTCGGGGTTTGGGGTTGACTTNNTTTTTTTTTTTTTTTTTTGCCTCCTTATGTTGGTCAATATGGTACTCAACCATTGACAATAAAGTTGAACCAAAAAGGTTATTTATTGGGAAGAAAAAGTTCTTATTTTTACAAAAGAAGTTTTTGTTTAGAAGGAATAGGTTATTTATTTAGCAAAAAGATTCATCATTGGACAAAAGAGATTCTTCTTTGAGGAAAAGGTTCCTCCTCTAGAGAAAGAGGTTATTCCTTGGCCAAGGATGTTCATCATCGAGCGGAAATAGATTCCGAGTCTGACACTGGCTTCCTTTTTTTTGGTCTCTGGAGGAAGAGGTTCTTTCTTGGGTAAAAGTTTCTTGAATAAAAGAGGTTCTTACTTGGATGGAAGATGTTCATCCTTGGACAAAAGATGAAGTGCAAAAAACCCCGTTAGGAAGACCTTGAGCGAAACAGTGAAAGAGTTAGGACACAAGATCCCGGCGGAAGAGGGCTCATCTTTTCATGAAAATTATAATGATTCCCCACAGATGACGTCAATTGATAGAGCATGGATTTTTATATTGATCAAGAATAAATCATATAAAATTTTCGGATTGAGTCACCAAAACCCTTGGGACCTATTCGTGCACACACAAAATACTCGCCACATTAGAGGTTTTTTGACCGAGGGTTGTCCGACCGTGAGTCATCCGATGCTCAATATTATCCCACTATGAAATATGGATATAAAATATATATTCAAAATACGTCTGGAAATAGTCTAGAGGGAGAGTAGGGTTTTTTGTTACCCATTCCCAATGACTCTTACCATCGGGTATTTATAAGGGAATCTAGTCTAGGAGAGTAACCCAATAAATATGTTAGTAAGATTCAATTTTTGCTTTTATTCTCCATTTAGTCATTGTTATTTTGGCTTTATTACTATTTAACCTATTGATTATGAGTTGTACATAAATATACTAAATCAACAACTTGGACTAGATAGATTTTTTCAAATTTAAATTTTGTGTGAAATTCATATATTTAATCTCAGTCGATAATTTAAAAACGAGCGACCCAAATATTCTCAGCAGAGTGACACCTATATGTGTTGGCACATACTCTTGGTTCCTTTGTTAATAGATGGGAAATTTTTCTATTTTCATGTAAAGTTAGTTAAACTTGGTGCAAAAGGATGTTTTTTCATCGGATTATTAAATAGCCCCTAGAAGAGGATAATTCCTACTCAATTTACTATTTGTTTCGTTACAAAATTTAAGAAAATAAATCAATTTATTTATATTTAAAAAAAAGTTTAATGTATTCAATTAAAAATTTTATTTTATTTCATCCAAAATAATAAATAAGCTAAAAAATTGATCAATTAAATAATATTAAAAGGTCAAATAAAAAAATAATAAATTAAAATTTATAAATTACTACCAAATAATTAAATAACTCATTGGCATGTATATCTACGTAGGAAGATGGGTTTCTGAGCATGAGCAAAGATAAGACAACATTTTTAGTCAAAAAAAGAAAAAGAATTTTACAATAAAAAATTTTGGAGATAACTTTTTAATTTTATTTTTATTTAATAAATTATATTCTTATTGTTGAAAAATTATTCCGTAGTTTTATATTTTTTAAAATAATATTAACCACTGTTCACATATCAACGTGTACAAGGGGATAGGATAAAGAGCATTGCAGTTAGGATAGAGAAGCATCTGTCTACGTAGGCACTTTCTGTTCCAATCATTCTCTGTTAGATTGGATAGTCATTAAATTTTTATTTATTTTTAATGAAAGTGGGGGGTCCACGCAGATGTGAAAGAGAACAATGACAAGAAATGACAATTGTTAATTTTTGCACAGTAACTAAGATTAAATATATAAATTTTAAAAAAATAATAATAATAAATTTATTTAATCTCAATTGTCATTTCGAAAATTAGCGCTATGATAAGCCGACAAAATACGTGCCTGAGACTTCATTCAGGCAGACCCTTTTATAAGTATAAAAAAGATATATATAGTTTGCAACTAGTACCTGCCACTCATGTTTTCAACTTGGATTTTGATCCTTTTGCAAGGGTGGGTGCCCTATACCGATGTAGCATTAGATTTCACTTTTTTTGCACAATTAATTATGTGACTAATGTAACTTGGATGCTTCTGGTAACCAATGTACCATGATTAGCACGTCAAAAGTTATAGGTGGCCGCACACTCTTAGTTATTAGTAGCATTTTCTTGTGACAGACCAAATAATAGTTACTGTTAGGGCAACTTAAGTCACACACGACCACAAAATTTAAAAGACTGAATACGATAGAGCCAATCGAGTGATATCAGAAACAGGAGCGGTAGTGTACACTCCACCTCCACGAATGATTTTGGCGACGGGTGGAACAACCCTTGTACGCGGCTTATTGCAAGTAAATAAATTTTTAAATAAAGATAAAACATTTAGCACCTAGAGAATTAAAGTACTTTGTGAGTTTTGCACAAAAAGGGGACTAATATTCTCTTTTGAGGGACAACTTGCATGGCTTCTTTGTGTGAGAATGTTGACAAAGCCAAACAACACTCTAGAGTTTTGAGTAGGGTACAACTATTGCACACATACCTCCACCAAAGGGGGTCCCTCAATTATAGATGCTTCTCAATTATTGATAACCACCAAGCAATTGACAATGTAAATGGAATACTTCAACTTGGTTGTTGTGAGAAAGCACAAAAACAAAGTAATTGTCCTGGAAGGGTGCTGACAGTCATATCTGTGTATTGGAATCGTTGATTTTTAAATCATCAGTTGAGATTAAATATATGAATTCTCGAAAAAATTTTGATTAATTTCAACTGTTGTTTTAAAAAACGGTCATAATGGGCTGAACACATGGGTGTCGGTTGAGCAGCCTCGAGTCCGTTGTTTAAAAAATTATGCCAAATTACCCTCCAATTATTATCGAAATCATCCTTTCAAATCTCCACCAGTGCCGTATCGTCAATACTTTAATCCCTAATTTGGATCCTTCTAATTGATCTACTAGAGACCAATAATGCAATTTGGAAAATCAGTTATGTGAATGTATCACTATTAGGGTTGCCCCATTCATAAATTATTACATACATATTTTAACTGGACATATTTTCTTACTAGCCATTAAAATATTATAATTTTAATAATATATAACAAAAAAATTAAATTCATCTTATTTTGTATTAAAAATATAATTTTAATATTTATATTATATTTAATATTTAGTTATTATATTTTAGATCATTTACAAAGATGCATTCAATCAAAATATTTAATAATTTATGAGCAGAAAAGAATAAAAATAATTTGTGGGCCCGAGGCGCACAAGTTTAGTATCATTAGCATAAGCATTAGATTAGGACAAAGAGGGCATTGATCCATTCAAGTTATTCAAGTTGTTCAACTTAACAATCCTATGAAACATCACATAATAAGTACTAGCCGGACACAATTTCCAAATTGGATTTAACTTACAATTTGATCATTCATAGACAAACTCGGGATTTACAATCCCAGGTAAGATCAGTTCAGAATCACTGACTTCTTTTCTATTAGATAAAAAGAGCAAAAAAACAAAATGTATATATATATATATTTTTCTGACATGTTATTCCACGTCACCAAAATCCGATGCCGACAGAGTGGCGATGCAGCTCTCAGACCGAACCAGAGCCGTCCGATCACTCTTCACCGGGCTAACCGGAACCGAGCTCGCCTCGAGGCTCCTCCTCAAAACCCTCCTCAAAGCTGAGATCAGGTGAACCGCGGAGTTCACCGGAGGAGGCGAACTAAACTTCTTGCAGAAGCTGATGTGACGCGTCAAAGCCTCCTCCGCCGAGATCATCCTCTCTCTGCTCCTCGCGATCTCGTACTTAACCGCCTCCGAACACAAACCGCAAATCCACTTACCGGAAAACCGCTCGCGAATACGCTCTATGTACCCTACGGTGCACTCCTCCGTTAGTCCGCAGCAGTCGCACACAGCGGATTCCACCTCCGTCTGACACGTCATCGGAATCGCCTGAGGGATCGCTATCGCGGCTTCGCTCATAACTTTTGCCGACATGGCCGGAAAATAAATTTTATGAAAAATTAAATGAAAATTGGGGGTTTGTTATTATATTATGTTATCTCTCTGTTTCCCACTCTGCTTCTTCGACCTTTGATTTCTCGGGGATGAAGAATTCGAGCATCAGAACCATTTCAGAGAGAGAGAAGGAGAGACAGAGAGAGAACAGCTGGAGATGCAATTGCAGAGATAAGAAAGAGAATGAGAAAAAACGAGCTCTAATTTAATGATTATTTTTTAATTGCCATCTAGAGCGAGAGAGAGAGAGAGAGAGAGAGAGAGAGAGAGAAGGGGGGCGAAGGAAGGATGGAGGGAGAGAGTATTTATATTGCGAGGCCAATGATTGAGGAGGTGGCCGGTTTAATACTTAAAAGGTTTATTACAGTTTGACCCCACGCGATATACTAATACTTCAGTTTGCCCAGTGTTATTTATAAACTTACAGTTTATGCTCTTGTGGTTTTTGGTAAACTAATGAATGAATTCCTGAGCTAACTTAAAGTTGGACCAGTTCACTTAAAAATTGTTTCATATCAAATTTTTTTCTGTAACACTCTTTACTTCAATTTTTATCTCATCCGCAGCAAGGTTCATTTGTCACCCGGGTGTGGATAGGGGGGATTCTCGTGATAATTCTAAGAACGAGAAGAGTAAAGGTGAAAGGAGAGGCACCTTGGTCGGTGGGTTCTGTTCCCGTTTTTGTGCCCTCCACCATATTGTTTTTAAACAGAATTATTGTTCTCACGATTTAGTTCCCACTCCATGAATTATTTGACCTAATTTTGGGGCGAGAAGGAAAAGACACAATTGATGACTTAATAGTAATAAAATTTTTGGAGTGAGAAAGGAGAAGGAAACTCTATTCTATATTTTCAACGGAAAAAAAAAAAGGTATGTCAAATCCACGGCCGAATGTAGTATGTGTAAGTATAAAGTTTTGGGAGTGAGAAAGGAGAAGGAAACTCTATTCTATATTTTCAACCAAAAAAAAAAGGTATGTCAAACCACAGCCGAATATAGTATGTATAAGTATAAAGTTTATCGGCATTGAAGCTAAATAAAACATATAATTATACTAAAAATTTAATATTAAAATAACAAATTAAGAATTTACACTAAAATGTTAATGCTAGAAGAATATGAAGGAGCTAATAATTCCCCTCCTTAGAAAACTAGTAACTCCATTCATTAAGAGATCAATCAACCACATACATGAAAATTAAATAATTCTAAATTGAGAAATATCAGGGGTTAACCTGTAATAATTGGATACCTTATGGGGAAGGTATAATTTATGCAAGATGAAAAAAGGAAAAGGAACACGTCATCGAGGTGTTGGCTATGAATTTTAGCATGGGTATCCATCGCTTCGGTTACCTGAAATTCCAATCAAATTTCGATTCTAATTTTTAACACAAAGTTTGAATTTGGATTTTAATTTTATAAATAATCGAATTTTTAAAATTTCGGGTTCGGATTTGAATTTAATTTTTGAAAATTCGAAAAAATTTGAAACTCAAAATATTAAATAAAAAAATACATATATGACTATAACATATATAAGTTTGTATATATTATTGTTGTTATTATTATATTGATTGAATCTATATATATATATAATATTTGATTAATATTTTGTTACATTGTTTTCTCCAAATCAATTGGAATTATTTTGATCAATTGAGATTCTAGTTTCTAAATTGCAATTGTTGTTTCTATTATGTTTTATAAACATTTGGAGTGGTTTTGAGAAATTTGAATTTGTTTTATGGACATTTAAATTAATTTGTGAATTGGCTGTGAAATTTCGGATTTTGTGAAAATTTTGTTTCACTTCGGCCTTAAAAAGTTCGGGTTTGGTTCGGATTTTGGAATTTTTGGGTTCAGGTTCGGGTTCAGTCAAAAAAAAAAAAAATGGTTTCGTTTTTCGGATTCTAGATTTCGGTTTTGGTAAACCTGAACCGAACCGTTACACCCTCCTAGCTACATTATGGATTGAGAAAAGGATGAAGATTTATATACATATATACATATATATTTCAATTGAGGCTTTAATAAGTGGAAAAAGGATTATTAATTCTAATTTTCATATGTTAATTTCTGAATGGAGGTTAGGGCAGTGCATACCGAAAATTCGGGATATACCCCACTTTAATTCTTCGAACCCGAATTACCCAAAAATAATATTTAATTATCCGAATCCGAATTATCCAAATTATTTATAAGAAACTTGAACCCGAATCAAATTCAATTTGGGCTAAAATTCGAATCCAAATTACCCGAATTACCGAAACTGGAACCAAATTGAATACATGAAATAGTATCGTTTTCTTATTCGGATATTTCAAATAATTATCCGAATTTTTTAAAATATATAATTTGAATCTGAACCCGAATTTTGGATAAATCGGATTGGGTATCCAAATTTTTGCTCTTCACTAATAAGGGTACATAGCCCATCCTTGGGAAAATTGGTAAGAAGGCTACGAATTTATGGGTAAAAATAAAAAAACAACAAATACTCCTAAATATACAATATCAATGGTTGATTGATGATGAAACATTTCATCTAACATTTCCGGTGTAAAAACAACAATTTGTTTATATTTTCCATTACATTTTTATTAGGAATGGAACTAAGAGTAATAAATGAATGTAGATAACGTCATAAAAAATTATAAGAGCAGTTGAACCTCGATCATGCGACGAATAAAATTATACATATATAAAAATTATACTAAATATAGGATCAAGTCAATTTTTTAACATTAAAGGAGGAGACTCCGACGTATTTCCGTCCATATTCGTATTTATAGAGTAAATCTAATTCCTAATGCTTTCACCACTATATAATTATCTAAATTAAACGTTACAAGAGCTTGATGATAAATTTTGCGACTAAATTCCAGTTCTTTTATGTTCAATTAACAATGACATATATTAAAAATATGATTAATGTTACATGCTTAACTCTGCGTTAGGGCAAAAGATACGAAGCTAGCTACATAAAATTTAAATTTCTTTTTGTCTTCCTTTTTCCATTCCAAACTTCTATATTCCCAACTCCTGAAGTGAAAGAAACAAAAAGTAGGGCGGAGATAAGAAAAACCATTGGAAATGACATGTTTACCCTCGGAAAAGCTCTGATATCTATGATAATGACTTTTGCTTTCCAGAGGACCTTAGCTGACTCTCCGGCTCCAGCCGTTACATCGTTCTCACCAGATTCTCTGCTTTGACCATACTACGGAAAAACTTTACTCTAATGCTCTTAAAAATTGTGTGGAAAAAATAAAATAAAAAATTGCGGAAAAATAATTTGTAATTGTATATACTATATTTTATTTCTCACTTTTATGATAACCTTTTATGATGACCGTTTGTGTTTAGTGCTTTACATTCCCTACAACTTTGTTTGATTTGATTTATTTCAGAAAAAGTTTAAGCTTAGATAATTAACAATAATTACGACGTGCACACATTTGATGAGTGAATTTGGGTAAGTCGTAGCAAACAAAATTTGTTTGGGTGTGTATCAAGTTTAAATTGGAGTCAAATTATTAATCTCTCTCATATTTTAAAAATTCAAATGGGATCTACGTGTTAAATGTTATCTACGTAAGAGTTATGCGCAGATATTGTATTTACTCCCATATAGATTTTGAGGGAAATTCACTGATATTAGCATCAAAACCCTTATGATTTGAAAAACTTGCATCAAAACCCTACGTGGTTTGTCTTTTGCTTAAAATCCCCTCGTAGTTTCAGATTCCATGCAAAACATTCCACTAAATCAATCTATTTAATATCATAAATACCCTTAAAAAAATGTATTATTCAATTTTTTAGTAGTAAATGAAAAATATTCTTTCACTTTTATTCAACATATTTTTATAACAAGTAATAAAGATTACAATGTATTAGTGGAATTTATAATATGATTTAGTGGATTTAATTATAGAAGCAACAATATTAGAATTAAACAGAATTGGTGGAATATGTACTTGAGGGCACATATTCGAATTTGGATTACTAGACGAAATCAAATATTAATCATATCAATGTAAATTTTAATTGTAAAGAAATTAGACTACAAAAACGACGAAGTAAATATAATACGTCAATCCAGATACTCATTTTTACGAGTCTACACATATTTACAACCAATAATAAATATTAAAATTATTATTTTTGTTATAATAATTTACTAGCATTATACAATATTTATTGCAATACTATATTAAATTTTGAAACTAGAGAAGTATAAGTCTTATAGAAGGGTAATTTTGGTATTAAATAAACTTAATGAGATATTTTGCATGAAATTTGAAACCATAAGGGGATTTTATGGAAAAAAAAAATTTGAAACCACAAGGGAATTTTATGCCAAAAAAAAAAAAACAAATCACGGGAAGATTTTGTGAATATAATATTCCGAAAATTCACTATATCCTTTAGTTAGTTTGCCCCAAACCAAAAAACATACATGCCATAGATTAATTAGGCTTTCCTTTGTTTTTTTTTACACTTCGTACCAGATTACATTATTGATTCCATAGTTAGTTCATATTCGAAACAATGTAGAATATAATTTTTCTTTCAACTGATTTCAAGATATGTAAATATATAACCAAAAAATATAAAAATAATAAGTTTGTATTGCTTCCACAAAACTTTCGTAGGCATACGTTTTGTATTTTGTACTGAGAAAAATAATGTAGAATACATAGAACTAATGACAAATTTTCTTACCATACACATGTTTATTTTCTCCTTTATCTTTATCATTAAAGTTAAGAAAAGAAAATCTAGTTCAAAAAATAATCATCCGTGACAAAAGATAAAGCACTATTAAACAGTAGCTGGTAAATTCAATTGAAAAACAAACAACGCAAAAGTTTTAGGAAAATAATGGATTTTATCCCTAAATTTAAAGAAATGATATATGTCCCTTTCATAGTATTTTGCTAATGCTAAAATCCTAAAGTGACGAAAGCAGATTATGATAGCAACAAAACTGATTTGAAAAATATCCACTCCTAAATAAACAAAGTGTGGATAAATCCATATAATTCTCATATTTAGATGGCTACAGGTACATAAAAAGGACTATTACTACTGAAATTGCAAAAATAGATACCAAATAGAATATTTCATGAAAGTATGGGGACCATTAATTTAGTTAACCCTTACAACCATTTCTCATGGACAGTTCAGTCAAATCTCCTCCAACCCCTCTTTAAAGTTTGAACAAATCCTTTAAACTTTCTAAAAATCGTTAAACCCTCTCTCTCTCTCTCTTTCTCTGCCATGGCGTCCTCCCTCCTTCTCCAAACAATAATCTCTCTCCTTCTAATCTCTCTCCCCCAATCTCTCTCGTCCATCCACGACCTCCTCCGAACCAAAGGCCTACCCGCAGGGCTCTTCCCAAAGGACACGAAGTCCTACTCTCTCTCCGACACCGGCCTTCTAGAAGTCTACATCGGGTCCCCGTGCCTCACCAAGTTTGATACGATGGCGTTTTACGAGAGCGTGGTGAAGGCTAACCTCACCTACGGTTCACTCAAGGGCGTTGTCGGGTTCTCACAAGAGGAACTCTTCCTTTGGTTACCCGTGATTGATATTAGCGTTGTTGATCCTAAATCTGGTCTTATTTTGTTCGATATCGGGTTGGCTCGGAAACAGTTATCGCTCTCGCTCTTTGAGGATCCTCCCGATTGCAAGCGCGACAGCGATGGTAATTTTGGTTTATCTGTTTTTGAAATATCTGTTTCTGGAAATAGTGTGTTTTCCAGGAAAATTTTGGTGTGTAAGCTTTTTACATGGCAAACTTTTGTGCCCAAAATAATTCATAAGATGGATTTTATGAGTAATTTAGAAAGTTTTTTTTATATATATATGGACATTTAGTATTTTTACAGTCTTGTTATATAATTGTTCTGTAATTGAATTATTTTCCAAATTTTAATTAATTTTATAAGCCCTGTAATTTATGTACGGACATTTAGTAGTAGTAACTTAGTAATGAACCTGAATAGGTGTTTTTGTCCTCCAATTAGTGGGTATGGAAACATTTAATTCTCATTATAAATGTATACTGAATTCTAATTTATGGTATCTAGGTAGATAGAAAGAAAGCAAAATGCATTTTTGTTTATGGTATTTGCAGGTGCATTATTGAAGAAGAATGTTGGAGATAAGCAAGGATTTGAAGCTTGAGGACAGAAGATACAATGTTGAGTTGTAACTTCTTTTTTCATTTAGATTTATTATAATTAGATAATGGAATGTTCTTAGGTACCACTAGAGTTGTAAATACAGTTTAAGTTTGTTTACTAGTGATAAATTCTGGTTTTGTAATTTGTTTTTCATGTCAATCAATATTTTTTTTTTAATTTGTCTGACTTTTTTTTTTTTTTTAATGTTTTTTGTTTACTAGATAACTACAAAATATACAAAGCTAGAAATATACTGTGTCTCTTTCCCAATATCTTCCAGTGATCTCTTTGATTCGCTTGTTTTTGGAACCAATTTTCTAGATACGAGCTTTTTAAGGTTTTGTTTACTAGAAAACTACAAAAGATACAGAGCTACAAATATACTGTATCTCTTTCCCAATATCTCCCAGTGATCTCTTTGATTCGCTTGTCTTTGGAAGCAATTTTCTAGATACGATCCTATCTTAATATGTCCAATAACAGTGTTTAGATTCATTTTGGTATTTTGAATGATATTTTCTTAAAATGGAAATTATATTCACGGGCGAAATTTCTGCTGTTGTACCCACAAATGCTTTCTTTTTCTTGCGTGATAGTATTCCTTGTACCTCTTTTAACATAAACAAATAAAGACAAAAATGTGGAAATTTCCAAGAAACTCTACTTGGTGTTTTGATATTATTCTAACTAGTTATTTCTGAAAATTAGTCAAAATTTGAACTTGGTTGATTAAAACATGAAACCAACATTTTAAAAGTATCGAAACAATAATGTTTTGCTCAGTTCACTATTTTACCCACGCGTCTGTCTTCAGCCTTTTGCTATTTAAAAAAAAGGGGGGAAAATGTGTTGATCCCTAAAAGAAAAACGCCATAAAAAACTAAATGACTTTATAAAATATGTTTGAGCTAACAATAGTTAAAACTAGGAAATACATTCTAATTTTTGAATGATTATAAATTATTCATTACAAGTTATATTCATCCAGCTTCGAATTAGACATAACTGTGAACCGGAGTGAGAAAATGAACGTGTGTTTTCCAGAAACATTACAAGCATCTGTAAAATTCATTGATTTTTTTCTACATGCAACTCGTTTATATTACTTTTAACCTTCTTTTTTTTTCGGGATATTTCCTAGTAACTTTTTATGATGGCAAACATTGATAAATCACGTGGATGGGCCAATTTATATTGGAAATAATGGGCCCATTGTGGTATGATGTTTACATTTTTTCCCGCGCTGATGAGTTATTGTGCTTTTACAACTGCTTTTGCGTATTATTGTAGGTGCCACTGTATGAACAAATGTGTTATTTTCAACTATTTTATATTATCTAAATAAATAAATTGTTTGACATCGACTATTTATCGCACCAATGTTTAATGAACATAGTACGTAATTGATTTCAAATCGTCCAACTTGTCCATTAGCTTTCAAATCGATTGGAAGCGTCTTATTCTATTTTATTTTCCTCTTGGGACATTGCAAGTGTCGGGATTTGGCTGGTTGCTTTGTCACTTCCGGTGTATTACTCGAAGTTATAGACACCGTCTAATTTAATTGCATGATCGCGACTAATGTCCCTTACATCTTTTTAATATTTCAAACAATAAATCATTTACTGATTGTTGATTTCTGTTTTAAGCAATTGTCTAAACATTAGCAAAATAAGTAGTAATTCAATGAAGCTCTGTTATCTTAGAATAGACTCTGGAAATAAACAAAGCTACTACATAGTTACAAATCAACACTCAAATTGTTGAGAGTGCAAAAATAATAAATACTGAGCAAAATAAAACGACACCAATATTTACGTAGTTGGTCCAAAAATGCATACGTCCACAGCGAAGAGTTCAGTGTTATTAAAACACGCAAATACGGTATCTCACATATACACTCTCTCACTTTTGGTGTAACTATTGTACACACACTCAGCTCACACTTTTGAGGTTGTACATAGTGACTCACCCTTGGAGCACACACACTTACACTCAAAACTAAGTTGCCATTTTATAGGACAAATGAAGGCATGAAACATGCTTCCTTCACCACGTGAATGCATGAGATTAGGTGGGAATTGGGCCCTCATTTATGGCTCATCAACTTCTTGCTATATTTGGTGCTCACAACTCAGCTCTTTGTGTTGTGCATTAGCTCGCTATGACAAACATAGAGATGTGGATGCAGAAAGCTGATCGCATAACTTATTTATTTATTTTTTTACTGAATTTTCTCAAATATCAAACCACAAAACAGTTATTTCTATTATGTGATCGGAACTCGAGATCGCAGAACATTTAGTGTAGTCGTCACCAAAAAACAAATTACAACCTCATAGTGGTTGTATTTGACGAGAAACTAGTAACAAAGTTAAGCTAGACCAAGGCAGGTCCCCACAAGATAAGGTGCATAAGTTTAACAGTCTTCTCAGCTTCTCTAATCTTCCACTTCTCATCATCAATGACGACTCTTGCTTTCTTTCTGGCTTCTCTAGTACCGGAAACCGATCTAGTTTTGCCAGAATTCGGTT
>MKEJ01059636.1:0-13155 GCA_001753735.1 Embelia ribes
TTGAGGCGATGTACATATAAACGGGCCACTTACTTTTGTATTGATGTTATTTTTATATAGTATTGGCATTGGCCTTCCTATTTCATTTTAGCATAGTTTATACATATATGTTTAAGCAAGCTATATATATGTATTTGATGTTGTGCAACTTTGATGTGTTTGTTGTATATAGATGCGTAGTATCTCCCTGCAATGATGATTAGATGTTGTAGTAACGTACATGTAAGTTAGTCGTTTCTCTCAAATTGATGTTGTTTTTATATGGTGTTGGCTTTGGCATTCCTATTTTATTTTTCAGCATAGTTATACATATATTTTTAGGAAGGCTATATATATGTATTTGTTGTTATGCAACTTTAATGTGTTTGTTATATATAAATGTGTAGTATCTCCCTGCAGTGGTGATTAGATGTTGTAATGATGATCATGACATAGAAACATTTTTTGTTCTTTTCATTTCATTTTCTTTTCTTTTTTCTTTTTTATTTTTCTCACATCCCCCTGGTCACGGATTTCGGGGGGCGACAGTTTGCTATTAGAGCTAACCAAGTTACATAAACCTTGATGGCTTACAGGTAGGAGTTTTGGTGGGGATAAAGGCATTGATTGCATAGGAATTATTTGTGTTGTACTAATTTGATTGTATAGCATAATGTGTGATAGTTTGCATTGACATTAATACTATCATTACATTATGAATCTAACTCTTTTCTTCCTCTTACATTGGTTTTTGATGTGAAACTTAGCAATGGTGTGAGGGCTAGAAAATTGTGGTGAAGGTCGATGAGGAGGAAGATGAGTAAATATTCACAGTCGAGGTGGAAAAACGAGAGTTCATGATAAAAAAAGAGGTGCCACATATATACACTTGCGCACAAACGATAGCAGACGTGAGGAAAGAAGATAATATTTCAGATTTGGAGGAAACATCGGAAGATGAGAGCATGGAGGAAAATGAGGGCTAGGGTCATTTACCTCAAACTCAAATTCCCCCACGTGCTCATCTTCAACGGGAGGAGGATAGGCTTCGGGTGATGGAGGAAATTCTCATACATATGGTGGGGAGTTCGCGGGAAAAGAGTGGTGAAACTCGAGTCTTGGTAGCTCAGAAACATTATAATTAGATGGATCCTCCTATCTATAAGGGAGATCCTGAGCCAATTGTAGCGAAAGAATTTTTGGAAGATGTAGAATACATATTCAAGTCATTCCAGATAGTAGAAAACGATCTTTGGATGACGAATGTGCTATTCTATCTACAAGATAAGGTGGCGAAATGGTGGAAATGCCAGGAGGAGATTTTTAGCGGAAGTAGTCTTACTTGGGCCGCTTTCAAAGAGTTGTTCCTATAATAATTCTTTCCTAAAATGCACCAGGAAAGAAAGAGGGATGAGTTCATAAACCTTACTCAAGGGGATATGATGTGCAATTATACCACATGAAGTTCACAAGTTTATCCTGGTATGCACCAGAGCTAGTTTCAAATGGAGAAACTACAAGTTAGGTAGTTCGAGCCAGGGTGAAAACTCATGTCATGGCCAATATTCACGAGACTTTTAAGGGATTTATTGGTATGTCCATGAAAGTGGATATAGGTTGCTCAATAAGCATTGTGTGGACCCTTCTCATTCTTTTAGGTCTTCGGGTCCATTTGTGGGTCCTTAGTTTGTTTAGGTTTCGGGTATAGGTTCGGCAAATCGTGGCAGTGGCGATGGTGGTTCTTAAGCTAGTGCAGTTGGTGACAGGAAGAGGTCATGAGATAGTTTTTCTTCTTCTTGCGGTCGGTTTCAGACGGCAGGTTTGACATCTTGGGGAACTACTATTCAGAGTACGGGGTATTTTACTTGTCGTTGATAGGGTCACATAGCTCTTGACTGTCTTCAGTCTATTGTTTGTCATATGTATGAGGTAAAGGGACATATTTAGATAATTCGTCCTATGGTCATTTATCGTAGATATGGCAATAGGGGCTACATGTAGTTGTGGTGTCCTGAGGGCTCTCCCATTCTAGTTGTCCCTAGTGGTCAACAACAACCTTCTTCATCTGTGGTAGCTCTTAGGCCATCACATGCTACACCTTCTTCTTCTCGTTAGAGTAACAGTGTAACTTGTGGAGGTTATCAGAGTAGCGTTTGGTGTGGTTGATTTCAGTAGGGTCAGTCTTCTCAGACTCGAACTTATGTGATACCCCAGGCTCCCGAGATTGTTTAACCTTTCGTTGTTTAAGGTATGCTACCTTTCTTATCTACATGAGCACATGCTACCTTTCAGCAAGGTCAGTCTTCACGTTCCTTCAATTTATTACGTTTTGTATTGATGTGGAATTGCCTATGGAGTATTTGAATTCTCCTATGTATGTTGACATTCTAGGGAAAAACACTTATTGTATTGATCGCCTTTGTCGGGGGTGGAAATTCCTATTGCGGATTGTATTTTCACTTATAATTTTATAGTATTTGGCATGCTAGGTTTCTATATCATTTTGGGTATAGATTGGTTAATATACTTTCATGTTGTGATGATTGCAAGAGGTGTAGAGTTTTGATGAGGACTTCTACGAGGGATAGCATTATTTTTTAGGGAGAGCGTGATCATATATTTCCCTATACGCATTGGGCATTGACTAGTCTTTCTGTTATGTTAGCTAACTTATCTATTGAAAGGGAAGTGGTTGTGGGATGGGGTATGAACCTATTGTATATGATTTTCTAGATGTATTCCCCAATTATTTGAGTAGACTACCTCCTGAGCGATAGGTTAAGTTCGTTATTGATTTGATGTTGGGGACTAAACTTATTTCTATCGCTCCATACCATTTGGCTGCAGTGAAGTTGGAGGAGCTGCGATAACAAATTCATTAGGTCGAGCACTTCATCTTGAGGGTGCTTCAACGTTGTCTGTTCCAAAGAAAGATGGCTCAATGCACATGTGCATTAACTATTGTAAGTTGAATTGCATAATGGTGAAAAAAAAGTACCGTTTACCACGTATCGGTGATCTTTTTGATCAACTTTGGGGTTCTCGTTTCTTCTCTAAAATTAATCTGCATTCGGATTATCACCAATTGAGGGTGCAGAAGGAAGATATTAAGAAAATGGCATTTCGGACTCGATACGGGCATTATGAACTCCTCGTTGTGCCGTTTGATCTTACAAATGCCCTTGTAAAATTCATAGACTTGATGAATCACATTTTCCAACCTCATTTGGATCATTTCATTGTTGTCTTCTAGCATATTCGCCTACGTAGGAGACACACCGAGAATATCTTTGCATTGTACTTTCTACTCTTTTAGAGTATTGACTTTTTGCGAAGTTCTCGAAATATGAATTTTGGTTGCGCGAAGTTCACTTCCTTGGTCATGTTGTATCGGAAAGTAGCATAACTGTTGATCCATAAAAAAAAGGTCGTTGGCCGTTACCAATTGGAAACGACCTAAGTCTGTGTTTGAAATCCGTAGCTTTTTGGGATTAGCCAATTGTTATTGTTGCTTCGTTCGTGACTCTCTGCATTTCGCGTCCCCTATGATGAAGCTTACTTGTAAAGGCGAGAAGTTTGAATTGAGTTCAAAGTGTGAGGATTCCTTTCTTTGACTCAAAGATTTGCTAACCTTAGCTCCAATCCTTATAATTTTGGAGAAAGGCCTTGGCTACAAGGTATATTGCAACGCATCAAAAGATGGATTTTGTTGCATATTGATACAACTTGAAAAGGTGGTGGATTAATCGTCGAGGCAGTTGAAAGTGTATGAGAAGAATTACCATACTCATGCATGAGAAGAATTACCATACTCATGATCTTGAGCTTGGTGAGGTTGTATTTGTATTGAAGTGTCGGCGACACTACCTCTACGAGGATAAGTTCGATGTGTATTCGGATCATAACTCGTTGAAGTATATCTTCACACAATAGAATTTGAATATGCGTCAAAAGAGGTTGATGGAGTACTTGGAGCAATACAACTTTGATTTGGAATATTATCCCAAGAAGGCCAATGTAGTAGCGAGCGCTTTGAGTGGAAAGGCTCATTACTTTATTGCTTGCCTTATTGTTGATGAATGGAAGAAGCTTCAAGTGCTTAATGAGTATGGGTTAGAGGTTGTAGAGGTGGATGATCGGGCTACATTGTTTACAATTGAAGTCCAACTGACTTTAATAACTTGTGTGGTGGAGGCGCAGTGTTTGGATGAGGAATCGAATGTGTATCGACTACGAATTCTCAGGGAGGATGTTCTTAATCAGTGGACCATTTTCGACAATGACGTATTATATTTCCAAAGTCATTTGTATGTGCCTATTTCTATTCCGGATGAAGTTCTATGGGAATCTCATCATTCACAGTTGCTAGTATATCTCGGGGATACCAAGATATTCCATGACGTGTCTCGTCATTTTCAGTGATCTAGTATGAAGAAAGATGCAGAGGAGTTTATGTCTCATTATCTAACATATCAACCAGTGAAGCCAAGCATAAACATCTTGATGGGTTCTTTTAGCCGTTGCTCATTCCCGAGTGGAAGTAGAACAGATTACCATGGATTTCATCACAGGGTTTCTAGGATCGAGGTATGGATGTGATGTTATGGGTTGTTGTGGATTGTATGATGAAATCTGCACATTTCCTTTTGATACGTATCACCTCAATTAAAAAACTCTGTAAAAAATACATCAATTTTTTTTTTGGTTGCATAAGGTTCTGGTGTCTATTGTATTGAACCGTAACTCTCGATTTATATCGTATTATTGGTCGAGGTTTTCAGGAATCCTTGGGAACCAAACTTTCTCTAAGTATGGCTTTTCACCTGCAAACGGATGGTCAATCTAAGGGAACCTTCAAGATGGTGGAAGATGTATTTCATACTGGCGTGCTTGATTTTGGTAGAAGTTGGGAAGATCACGTAAGCTTAGTTGAATTTTATTATAACAATAATTATCATGTAAGTATTGAAATGGTACCGTTTGAAGCGTTGCATGGGAGACCATGTCGATTTCTAAGTTATTGGGCAGAAGTAGGCGATGGGGCATTGTTGGTTCTGGAGTTGGTCCAAGAGACAACTCGGAATGTGTAGTTGATAAAGCAGCATTTAAAGACGGCTAGAAGTCTTCATAAAAGTTGTGCAGATGTGCGAAAGCGTCCCTTGGTGTTTGAAGTAGGGGAGTATGTGTTTTTAAAGGTATCTCCAAAGAAGGGGATCATGAGATTCAGAAAGAAAGGAAAGCTTTAACCATACTATATCGATCTTTTCCTTATTCTCAAGGCGGTGGGCGAAGTGGCATATCGGTTGGCATTGCCACCTCAATTAGCAAAGGTTCATTCAGTCTTTCATCTATTTGTATTGTGGAAGTACTTAAAAGATCTATCTCACATGATTAACTTTGATGAATTGTATGTAGAGGATGACATGTTGTATATGTTTCGACCGGTATCTTAGATTCGAAGGGGCAACCATTGCATAGGCATAGTATTCATTTGGTCAAGGTGTTATGTAAGTATGGCTCAAAGAAGAGATGACATGGGGGCAGAGAAGGAGATGCATAGCAAGTATCCAAAGTTGTTCATAGATTATGGTATGTTCATACTTTTGCGTAGTATGCACGAATTTTGGGGATGAAATTTAATAACTTGGGGATGATATAACGTTTTCGAAATTTGAGTAAAATTTTCATTTTTAATAATAATAATAATATCATTATTGCGTAGTATGTGTGGACTAAGTGTAGTATGTATAGGATGTTGTATGTAGTCGCATGGTGTGGAGATAGCATCGAGAAGCATAGAAAATAAGGTGTTTGGTTGAGATTTGTCGGTAATCACATTTAATTGCATAGATATACTTTCGGGTACTCAAACGCCATTCCAAAAGTTGGAAAATACTTTTATTAGTGTCTAGGAGTGATTATAAGTATTTTCGGAAGTTATCGACCAAAAATATGGACTCGGGTGAGATTGGATACCTGCAAGTCTGATATATCCAACTAGCTATTGGATCGATCTAAGATGTTAGAGCGATCGATCCAATTGTTGTTGGAATAATCCAACAGGGGCTTGACTGAACTTAAGTGGCATAGATCAAAACTTTTTACATTTCATTTCGTTTTTTTCTTTTTGCATGAAATTAGAGGGAGAAAGGGGAGGGGGTTCACTTTTCTTCAATTTTGGAGTTCGATTTGATCTAGTCTCGGGATTTGTCTGCTTATAAAAAGTGTAGATTCTCAATCCTTGTTGCGAGGCCAACCTTTTGATATAAGTCTCGTTTCTGGTTTTGTTCATTTATGTTTTCTCATTTTCCGTACACTTTTCGTACCTAAATTTGATATTTTTGTTCCTCATCTTGTGTAGATCGTTTTCTTCTATAGGTGCATTGTCTTTCGAGTTCATCTCCTAGATTGAATCACAGGGCGTAGAAGAGGCGATTTTGAGGCTTTTGCGTAGGAAGTCTCAGAGTGTCATCTAACATCTTTTTAGGTATGATAGATTATAAACTCAATATTAAATGGGGAATCTGTACTATATAGACGTGTATGAATTATATTGTACTGTTGTAGTTGATTGACATAATGTTTGGCATAAATTATATGATATTATTCACATGATAATTAGTCTTATTCACATTCGTAGAATAATTTATCGTGTTAAAGGCGTTGTTATTATTATATTCATGAGAAGGCATTATTATTATCTTATTCATGTTAAAAGTGTTGTCATTATCATATTCATGTGTATGCGAGACGGGTCAATGAAGGCCATGATTAGCATTACCACGCTGGATATGAATCATAACGTCGTTTTAAAAAGTGATAGATACTAGTTCCAACTTTTTAGTTTAAGTCTTAGGGTTGACGCTGGCGAGATATGATTATCCTTTTGCATAGTCATAGCATTGGTGGTAGGAGTATTCTCATTGGTATTCCCATTACCATTGTTTACACCATTACATTATTGAAGCATGTTTACTTTAAATGCCTTACTGTTTATGAATAACATGATCATTCATGTCATATAACACTTAGACTCTATTTTATCTTGATGTTTATTATCTGATCGTATTATTTTTCTTTTTATAGGTGCAGAGGCGGTCTCTGAGCATCTTAGATGCTCTTATATTTATATACATTGATGCTATAGCAGGCATACAGAGGTGATATTGAAATTAGACATTATTGTTGCTCTTATAGTATTTTGTAGTAGCAAAAACATGTTATAACTTATTTTCTTAGTTATTTTTGTCAAGCAGATAGCTTGAGATGATGTACATGTAAGCTAGCCATTTACTTTCGAATTGATATTGTTTTTATATCATGTTGGCGCTGACCTTTCTATTTATTTTTCAGCACAATTATACAAATATTTTTAGGCAGGTTATATATATATGTATTTGTTGTTGAGCAGCTTTGATGTGTTTGTTGTATATAGATGCGTAGTATCGCTCTGCAGTAGTGATTAGATGTTGCAGTGAAGATGCTGATGTATAAGTATTTTTGTTTCTTTTCATTTTCTTTTCTTCTTTTTTCTTCTTTCTATTTTCTTTATCTCGAGTCCCCGGGTCACGGATTTCGGAGCGCAACAAAGCCCTTGACGAGCCGAGCCGAGCCGAGCCATGCCATATTTTGTTTATGAATGGCTCGGTTTATTTGTGTATTTATTAAGCTTAGATAATTTATTGAAATAATAATCTTTAATTTTCCAGATTATTTTTGTTTGTGAGTGGGACAGTTATGGGACAACCGATCCTTTTAACGTATTTTTTTATCTTATTATAAATATTTAACTATTGAGATTAATTAACTGAATAATATCTTTAAAATGTGTTAAAAAGTTTATATGACCTGTAAATAATCAATTTCTCAGCTAAAAGATTTCTCAGAACTTTTAACTGTTACTCCAATTGCTTATTATATTTTTATAATGAACCCTAACCATTGTAATGGGATATTGAAACACTGAAATTTTAATTGATGGTAAATTGAAAAGACATAAAAAGTGTAAGGGAAAATTTAGACAAGTGAAAATATGGACAAATTGCAATGAGAATGGCCCAGTTTGGAGTGTTTGTTTCCTACGTGCTATTTGTCTTTTTTCTTTTGGCGCAAAGTGTAGCCATTTGTTAAAATATTGAATAATCTGCTTCATAATATTAATTTTTAATTTTTTTAAAAGATGCTTTTATAAGCAACATTAAGGGTGATTTTAAAAATTATTTTATTATTTTTTATTTTTTATGATTAATAATTTAAATATATTTTTTTAGATGCAATATTAAGGTGCTTTTAAAAATTACTTCTCTTTTTCTTATAGCCAACTACTTCAATTATTTTTTCCTCATTCACAATACAAACATATATTTGCATTCTATAACATAATCATCACTTTATCAAATAACACATTACTTATCAAAATTACTTTTCATATTTTTTTACCAAACAACAAAATGATATATGCTTTTAGAATCAACTGTTAAAAAAGATTTTAAAAAGTGAATTTTTAATAATGCCAGTATTCTTAAACCAAGCCTACAATTGTAAGGGATAAATTGAAACAAATGACAAGATAAAAAAGTAAAATGAAAAAACACTCAAAAGGTAGGACGTCAAATTAAACTTTACCTTATTATGAATTATGTATGTTACAAACTTGAGCAGCTTAAAGTAAAACTAATAATAACAAATTTGACCAAAAAATATTAATGTTTCTTTAAAGAAGAAATTCTTAAAAGATAGATCATCCAACATTAGCGTATCGCTATAGTGGAAAAACTAGAGAAATAATACGCGGTTGTGCATAATTACTTTTTGTCACAGGATTTTATTTTTTTTAGTACGTTAACTGTGTGGTAAATATTAAATCAGGGAAATGGGAAACAAGTTAAAAGATAAATGGAGATATGAAAATTTAATTATTTTTCCTATCTTGTGGTTGGCACACTTCTACATTGGTAGGAAGAAGAAACTTATAAAATTCAATAAAAAAAAATAATACAAACACTCACAAAAAGAATAATAAAGGGAAAAAATGGTACGCAGTATTTTCTGCTCAGTTTGGGTAATAAAGAGAAAGTCAATCATAATTAATTGAAATATCTCGAGCAGATCATGTGATATTATGAGAGCATTTGGACCAATATTTCTCATTTTATTTATGGAAGAATAAAATTTTATACATATTTGTATGTAGGATTTTTTTATATATTACCATTTTCATATAAAATATAAATGAAACACACCAAACTTTCAAAAAAATAAATTATTTACACCGAAAATATTAATATACAAAATAATAAATTCTGAATTTTTTTTCAATATATTGATATATTTATTTTAATTGCATGGGAAAATTTTAATTTTTTAATAGAGAATTTGTGAATATTAATTTTCTTAATTGAAAATTTTACTATAATATTTTTAGGTTTTTTTTTTTTGGAAATAGCAATACTAATGTGAGAAACTTCTCTTTACAAATTTTCATTTGAGAAATTAAAGAGGGGATAAACCCCCTTTAAATGGATGGGTTGTTACCCGTGAAAATTCGCCCCATCAGTGTTTAAACAAAATTTGAAAATTACAAGCATTAGCAAAATATTTCAAGTGACCTAACCTTTAATCCTTTCCAAACATATCCGATGAGCCGTCATCTCCTAATCATCATTTAGGTATTTAAAATTCTAATAAATTGAGATAATTTAAATTAAACAAAATAAAATATCACGTCAGATCATTAACGTAGTATTTCTCACTCCAATCATTTTTGTTGAAAAACCATTTCAATTTCTTTTATTTAAACATCATTGGTCAAAACTGTTTACCAATGACTTTCGTGGTCATTGCTTTTTGTTTGTATTCTCTCCTTTCCACAAGATGTGAGTATATGACCCACTTGTTTGATCTCAATGTGAACCACTTGTTTCCAGACTTTGATTCTCAAAACAAAAAATTTCCAACTTCATCCGCGTTCAAAAAGCAAACATTATTGTCATTGACGCAAGGGTATCATACGTGAGGCACATGTAATCTGTAGTTTTATTTTATATATATATATTTATTTATTTATGGTTTTGGAAAATACAAGCAGTCTATACTCAAAATGTAGATATATTGTAGACGATTCCTTTTGCTGAAAATTTTCAGCTGCAGTCAATTATCATCTTATCCTAACTGCATGAGCTAGCGCAAAGGCAGACACAGGAATGAAACCAGTAATTTTGAATAGGTAAAAATTAGTATTGGGTCTAAAAATCAATTGAGGGCAAAAGCCACATTTAAACATTTGTTACACAAAGTATATAATATTTAGTGGATTTTCCCAAAATATGAGGGTCTTATAGACCCCTCATAAGCCTTTGGTTCCATCCATCCCTGAGCTAGTGCAAGTGATTCAACTTACAAAATATGTTCATGCTCTAACAAGTGGTGGACCAGAATTTTCGTTCACAGGCAACAAAGCCCTATTACTTATTGTTTTTGGTGGAGCGATACACTAAAAAGGACCGGTTAGTATTTGGGGTCGTAACCTAAACCTTTCCCAAGTTTTGGGTACTACTTGAAGCCATTACAAATTTGAACTACCAGAATTCCTTAGTTTAACCTTACACTCACAAAACGAGTATAATGCATCTCAAAACTACCCAACTCACTCAAGAATGAGATTTTATAAACTAGTCTCAACAACAAAGATACAAAAAAAAACTATCACACAAATCCTTTGTTTAAATCGAAATTATAGGATTTATACAAGTACAAACTCAAAAAGAGGGATTCTTGAACTTTTGAGCTTTTTGGCTTTCACTTATAGCTTTTGAGCTTGTGAGATGACGAAGTATTTAACAATGGGGTGATAGGAGGTGATCATATCATATTTGGAGGGGACACGATCATGTTTAGAGTTGCACACTTGTCTCCACTCCAGCCATTATGAGTCATATTTTTTAAAACTTAATTATCATGCTGTTTGTTGTTATTTGGCGGCTTTGAGTAGACAGTCTGGGGGATATCCAGGGCCAGGCAAGTTGTCCGACAAGGTTTAAAAAAAATAAAATTTTTTGCACTTTGTTCCTTCAAACTGGACTATACCATATGGTAACCTATCTAGTGACCGGGACCCTCCTAACACATGTCGGACAGGTTGGAAATCAGCTTTGAAAAGTTGCCTCGATTTGTAATTTTTTGAATTCTTTTTACACCATTAATTTCTTGTCTATTTTGAATTTTGTACAATATTTTAACATGCAATACTAGATAAAATTGTTAGTACAATAATAATAAAATATTTGTATATATTTCACAATTTTGTTATAATAAAAAATAACTATTTTTAATTTAAATTTTAACATTGGGACAACAAACTCTTTTATGAAAATTAGACAATGCCTTATTATCGAATAGCCAGGGATGTAATAAATTTCAAGTTATTTCCAACATTGGAATTTGATATGGTATATCATGCAATTTAATAATATAAAAAGAGATATAATAATATAAATCATCAAGCCATAAGCATAAACAAAGATAAGGCATCAACAAGAGAAACTTCATAAGCATCAACATCTTAAGCAAGCTAAAATATATCCAAGAACAATAAAATCTAACATCCAAAATGAACTAGAATGTTTAACAATTAAAGCCAAAACATGGCCACAACCACATAATGAAAAATGTCCAACAATTCTAAAAACTAAAAAAACATATCATGAATGAAGAACAATAACCACTTATGCTCAACTCTAACTAGGCTCCCTGAAACCAAAGCATTTTCACATTTGCTTCCTGTTCATAAATCAATGTATAGAAAGTTTTCCCCTTTGGTTAGCGATTCAATTTTCATTTTTTAAAAGTTAATTTTTGAGTTTTTCTTATAGCTAAGTTTTCAATTTATAAAAACTTATTTGGTGTTAAGTTTTGTAAAATAATATATATTATAGGTATTATATTTTTGTATTATTTTTATTTAAAGTTTGTGTCAATAAGTAATAAAATAAAGTTTAAAGAATTAACTAAAAAATAAAAGACCATATATTTGTAGAGAGAAATAGGGTAAAGATGATAGACTGATGTGAAATATGAGCCCACATAGTTATAAATTACCTACCCAATATGAAATAATGGGTAGGTGGAAAGGAGGTGGGCCATGTTACATAGATTTGTGTGCAAGAAACTCAAGAAACACAAAAAAAGAGCTTTCAGAAATTGAAGTAAATGGAAAGTTGAATTTTCAGAAAGTGGGAACAAAAAACCAAAAGATAGATACTGTCCAAACAAACCTGATATTTTGTAAGTTCATTTCATTCGTTTCCTAGAATTTGATTTTGAGAAAATGGACTCTGGAAACATTTTGAAATTCGTTAGAGAAGAAAATTTTTATTGGTTTATTTTTTTTCACAATTTTTAGTGGAATCCATGGGTAATTACTAGAGTCTCATTGTCGTGCCCCCAAATCCCGTTTGATGTCACGCCTCAAAATCTGCAATTCTGGGGATGTGAGTTAATAATATAACATATGTATAAACAATACATCAACCGATAACTACCAAACCACATCTCATCAGAACCAATAATATATCTGCCATAATATAAATGAAATGGCAAAAAAAAATGTACATCGTCCGATACCAATATATCACCTGTCACAATATACATCAAGCCAAATGCTTGGCCAAAATAAATATAAAGAATATATATAAGTATATTCTTCATCTTGTACATGAGTCAGAATATACCTATACTTTCATACACAAATCTCGTTAATCAGAGTGCGCTACATCTCTTAAATAAAATACATAAAAGCAATGCGCTAACGAGTACGCCCAAAAATATGTACATTATATCTCGTCTCAGGGCCCGCCTTTGCACCTATCATATCGCATGTATATCGGCAAAAATAAATAACAAATGTACGGTTAGCCAAGTAAACCCACTATAAAGAAGAAACTAGATTATATGTTCATAAATGAATAACACCGTCTCTGATGGCCCATAAATGTTGCCCTTTAATTTCACACCTATTTCATGGTTTCACATTGATTTGAAAAGCATGAATCATGCTTTTATTTGTTATATATAAGGGCTTGTTGTGGCAGTAAGTTTAGACACCCAACAGAAAAGAGAGAGAGAAGAGAAATAGAGAGTTAAAATGAGTGGTGTCAGATACAAAAATTTGTAATATTT
>MKEJ01059646.1:0-13668 GCA_001753735.1 Embelia ribes
TTTCAGAACAAAAGTATTATTTTACAAATAGCGTGAGACAATGAGGCCAATAGTCTTACCATGAAAGATGAGAAACATAATCAGGGATTTTACCATTGACGGACATTACATTTGGCAGATGGGTCAATGAAGGTTAGGATTGGCATTACGTTTGGCAGATGGATCCTAATGTCATATTACAAAACAATAAATACTAGTCCCAACTTCTTAGTTTGATTCAGTGGCGTGGCGAGGCGAGGCGTGGCGAGGCGAGGCGAGGCGAGGCGAGGCGAGTCTTTATTGTCTTTTGTATAGTCAAAGTGTTTGCGAGTTTTAACTGTCATGGACATAGTCATGGCGGGTTGCATTGTTTTTCACATTGATATTCATTGGTATTATTTACTTTTTACCACTGTTGAAGTATGCTTAATTTAATGCCTTATTTGATTTAGAATAACATGCTAAGTCATCTCGTATAGCACGTAGACTCTATTATATCTTGATATTTGTCATCTGATCATTTCATTTTTCTTCTTTATTATTATGCGTGATTTGTAGGCATGGAGGAGGTCTACGAGCATTTTTAGATGCTCTATTATTATATTTTGATACTATAACAGGCATGGTAGTAACGAAGTAGAAATTAGACATAGTTGTTGCTCATATATTACTTTTGTAGTGGAAAGAATATGTTGTCATTTCTTTCTATTATTCATTTTTATCAAGCAAATAGCTTGAGGCGATGCATATGTAAACTCGTCATTTACTATTGGATCAGATATTTTTATATAGTGTTGGCGCAGGCCTTCCTATTTCTTTTTAGAATAGCTTATACATATATCTGTAAGTAGGCTATATATATATTTACTGCTTCGAGACTCTGATGTGAATGTTGTATATAGTTGCGTAGTATCACCCTACAAAGGTGATTAGGCATTGTAGTGATGACGATGGCATAGAAACATTATTTTTATATTTTTATTTTATTTTCTTTTCTTTTTCTTTCTTTCTTTCTTTCTTTTCTTTTTATCTCGCGATCCCCGAGTCACAGATTTTGGGGCACGACAAGTTGGTATCAGAGCTAACCAAGTTATGTAAATGTTAGTGGCTTGTGGGTAGGAGAATGATGGGGTTGAGAGTATAGTTATACGTAGCAATTATTTGCATAGTACTAATTTATTTCGTAGCTTGATATGTGATAGTTTTCTTGCATTGATAACTATCATTACATTATAATGACTGCCTTTACATCTCCTTTCTTTCAGTATGATATGAAGTTAAGTTATGGTGAAAAGGTGTGGAAGTCAAGGTAGTGGGCAACGAGGAGGAAGAGGAGTGAATAGTCATGGTCGAGGTGGTAGAACGAGGGTTCATGATAAGGAGCAGACGCCATCTATATGCACTCACACACAAATAATGCCAGACGTAAGGGAAGAATGGAACATTCACAAATTGGAGGAAACGTCAGAAGTAGAAAGCATGGAGGAAAATAAGGGCAAGGGTTATTTACCTCAAACACAAAATCTCCTACGTGCTCATCCTTAACAGGAGGAAGAGAGGTTTCGGGTAACGAAAGAAATTCCCAAACGTATAGTAGGGAGTTCGTGGGGAGAAAGTGGCAAGACTTGGACCTTAGTGGCTCATTAATATTTCTAGAAGATGGATCCTCATATCTATAAAAGGGATCCAAAACCAATTGTAGTAGAAGAATGGTTAGAAGATGTAGAGCTCATCTTCAAGTTGCTTTAGATAGTAGACAACGATCAGGATGGAGACGGCTTCATTCTATCTACCGGCTGAGGCAGCAAAGTAGTGGAAAGGTCAAGAGGAGATTTTCAATGGAAGTAATCTCAATTGGGATGCTTTCAAGAATTTGTTCTTGGAGCAATTCTTTCCTAATATGTACTAGGAAAGAAAATAAGATGAGTTTGTGAATCTTGTTCAGAGAAATATAGATGTCCAAACGTACCAAATGAAGTTTACCAGTTTGTCGTGGTATGCACCAGAGCTAGTTTCAAATGGAGAAACTACAAGTTAGGTAGTTCGAGCCAGCGTGCAAACTCATGTCATGGCCAATATTCATGAGACTTTTAAGGGATTTATTGGTATGTCCATGAAAGTGGATATAGGTTGCTCAATAAGCATTGTGTGGACCCTTCTCATTCTTTTAGGTCTTCGGGTCCATTTGTGGGTCCTTAGTTTGTTTAGGTTTCGGGTATAGGTTCGGCAAATCGTGGCAGTGGCGATGGTGGTTCTTAAGCTAGTGCAGTTGGTGACAGGAAGAGGTCATGAGATAGTTTTTCTTCTTCTTGCGGTCGGTTTCAGACGGCAGGTTTGACATCTTGGGGAACTACTATTCAGAGTACGGGGTATTTTACTTGTCGTTGATAGGGCCACATAGCTCATAACTATCCCCAGTCTATTGTTTGTCATATGTATGAGGTAAAGGGACATATTTAGATAATTCGTCCTATGGTCATTTATCGTAGATATGGCAATAGGGGCTACATGTAGTTGTGGTGTCCTGAGGGCTCTCCCATTCTAGTTGTCCCTAGTGGTCAACAACAACCTTCTTCATCTGTGGTAGCTCTTAGGCCATCACATGCTACACCTTCTTCTTCTCGTTAGAGTAACAGTGTAACTTGTGGAGGTTATCAGAGTAGCGTTTGGTGTGGTTGATTTCAGTAGGGTCAGTCTTCTCAGACTCGAACTTATGTGATACCCCAGGCTCCCGAGATTGTTTAACCTTTCGTTGTTTAAGGTATGCTACCTTTCTTATCTACATGAGCACATGCTACCTTTCAGCAAGGTCAGTCTTCACGTTCCTTCAATTTATTACGTTTTGTATTGATGTGGAATTGCCTATGGAGTATTTGAATTCTCCTATGTATGTTGACATTCTAGGGAAAAACACTTATTGTATTGATCGCCTTTGTCGGGGGTGGAAATTCCTATTGCGGATTGTATTTTCACTTATAATTTTATAGTATTTGGCATGCTAGGTTTCTATATCATTTTGGGTATAGATTGGTTAATATACTTTCATGTTGTGATGATTGCAAGAGGTGTAGAGTTTTGATGAGGACTTCTACGAGGGATAGCATTATTTTTTAGGGAGAGCGTGATCATATATTTCCCTATACGCATTGGGCATTGACTAGTCTTTCTGTTATGTTAGCTAACTTATCTATTGAAAGGGAAGTGGTTGTGGGATGGGGTATGAACCTATTGTATATGATTTTCTAGATGTATTCCCCAATTATTTGAGTAGACTACCTCCTGAGCGATAGGTTAAGTTCGTTATTGATTTGATGTTGGGGACTAAACTTATTTCTATCGCTCCATACCATTTGGCTGCAGTGAAGTTGGAGGAGCTGCGATAACAAATTCATTAGGTCGAGCACTTCATCTTGAGGGTGCTTCAACGTTGTCTGTTCCAAAGAAAGATGGCTCAATGCACATGTGCATTAACTATTGTAAGTTGAATTGCATAATGGTGAAAAAAAAGTACCGTTTACCACGTATCGGTGATCTTTTTGATCAACTTTGGGGTTCTCGTTTCTTCTCTAAAATTAATCTGCATTCGGATTATCACCAATTGAGGGTGCAGAAGGAAGATATTAAGAAAATGGCATTTCGGACTCGATACGGGCATTATGAACTCCTCGTTGTGCCGTTTGATCTTACAAATGCCCTTGTAAAATTCATAGACTTGATGAATCACATTTTCCAACCTCATTTGGATCATTTCATTGTTGTCTTCTAGCATATTCGCCTACGTAGGAGACACACCGAGAATATCTTTGCATTGTACTTTCTACTCTTTTAGAGTATTGACTTTTTGCGAAGTTCTCGAAATATGAATTTTGGTTGCGCGAAGTTCACTTCCTTGGTCATGTTGTATCGGAAAGTAGCATAACTGTTGATCCATAAAAAAAAGGTCGTTGGCCGTTACCAATTGGAAACGACCTAAGTCTGTGTTTGAAATCCGTAGCTTTTTGGGATTAGCCAATTGTTATTGTTGCTTCGTTCGTGACTCTCTGCATTTCGCGTCCCCTATGATGAAGCTTACTTGTAAAGGCGAGAAGTTTGAATTGAGTTCAAAGTGTGAGGATTCCTTTCTTTGACTCAAAGATTTGCTAACCTTAGCTCCAATCCTTATAATTTTGGAGAAAGGCCTTGGCTACAAGGTATATTGCAACGCATCAAAAGATGGATTTTGTTGCATATTGATACAACTTGAAAAGGTGGTGGATTAATCGTCGAGGCAGTTGAAAGTGTATGAGAAGAATTACCATACTCATGCATGAGAAGAATTACCATACTCATGATCTTGAGCTTGGTGAGGTTGTATTTGTATTGAAGTGTCGGCGACACTACCTCTACGAGGATAAGTTCGATGTGTATTCGGATCATAACTCGTTGAAGTATATCTTCACACAATAGAATTTGAATATGCGTCAAAAGAGGTTGATGGAGTACTTGGAGCAATACAACTTTGATTTGGAATATTATCCCAAGAAGGCCAATGTAGTAGCGAGCGCTTTGAGTGGAAAGGCTCATTACTTTATTGCTTGCCTTATTGTTGATGAATGGAAGAAGCTTCAAGTGCTTAATGAGTATGGGTTAGAGGTTGTAGAGGTGGATGATCGGGCTACATTGTTTACAATTGAAGTCCAACTGACTTTAATAACTTGTGTGGTGGAGGCGCAGTGTTTGGATGAGGAATCGAATGTGTATCGACTACGAATTCTCAGGGAGGATGTTCTTAATCAGTGGACCATTTTCGACAATGACGTATTATATTTCCAAAGTCATTTGTATGTGCCTATTTCTATTCCGGATGAAGTTCTATGGGAATCTCATCATTCACAGTTGCTAGTATATCTCGGGGATACCAAGATATTCCATGACGTGTCTCGTCATTTTCAGTGATCTAGTATGAAGAAAGATGCAGAGGAGTTTATGTCTCATTATCTAACATATCAACCAGTGAAGCCAAGCATAAACATCTTGATGGGTTCTTTTAGCCGTTGCTCATTCCCGAGTGGAAGTAGAACAGATTACCATGGATTTCATCACAGGGTTTCTAGGATCGAGGTATGGATGTGATGTTATGGGTTGTTGTGGATTGTATGATGAAATCTGCACATTTCCTTTTGATACGTATCACCTCAATTAAAAAACTCTGTAAAAAATACATCAATTTTTTTTTTGGTTGCATAAGGTTCTGGTGTCTATTGTATTGAACCGTAACTCTCGATTTATATCGTATTATTGGTCGAGGTTTTCAGGAATCCTTGGGAACCAAACTTTCTCTAAGTATGGCTTTTCACCTGCAAACGGATGGTCAATCTAAGGGAACCTTCAAGATGGTGGAAGATGTATTTCATACTGGCGTGCTTGATTTTGGTAGAAGTTGGGAAGATCACGTAAGCTTAGTTGAATTTTATTATAACAATAATTATCATGTAAGTATTGAAATGGTACCGTTTGAAGCGTTGCATGGGAGACCATGTCGATTTCTAAGTTATTGGGCAGAAGTAGGCGATGGGGCATTGTTGGTTCTGGAGTTGGTCCAAGAGACAACTCGGAATGTGTAGTTGATAAAGCAGCATTTAAAGACGGCTAGAAGTCTTCATAAAAGTTGTGCAGATGTGCGAAAGCGTCCCTTGGTGTTTGAAGTAGGGGAGTATGTGTTTTTAAAGGTATCTCCAAAGAAGGGGATCATGAGATTCAGAAAGAAAGGAAAGCTTTAACCATACTATATCGATCTTTTCCTTATTCTCAAGGCGGTGGGCGAAGTGGCATATCGGTTGGCATTGCCACCTCAATTAGCAAAGGTTCATTCAGTCTTTCATCTATTTGTATTGTGGAAGTACTTAAAAGATCTATCTCACATGATTAACTTTGATGAATTGTATGTAGAGGATGACATGTTGTATATGTTTCGACCGGTATCTTAGATTCGAAGGGGCAACCATTGCATAGGCATAGTATTCATTTGGTCAAGGTGTTATGTAAGTATGGCTCAAAGAAGAGATGACATGGGGGCAGAGAAGGAGATGCATAGCAAGTATCCAAAGTTGTTCATAGATTATGGTATGTTCATACTTTTGCGTAGTATGCACGAATTTTGGGGATGAAATTTAATAACTTGGGGATGATATAACGTTTTCGAAATTTGAGTAAAATTTTCATTTTTAATAATAATAATAATATCATTATTGCGTAGTATGTGTGGACTAAGTGTAGTATGTATAGGATGTTGTATGTAGTCGCATGGTGTGGAGATAGCATCGAGAAGCATAGAAAATAAGGTGTTTGGTTGAGATTTGTCGGTAATCACATTTAATTGCATAGATATACTTTCGGGTACTCAAACGCCATTCCAAAAGTTGGAAAATACTTTTATTAGTGTCTAGGAGTGATTATAAGTATTTTCGGAAGTTATCGACCAAAAATATGGACTCGGGTGAGATTGGATACCTGCAAGTCTGATATATCCAACTAGCTATTGGATCGATCTAAGATGTTAGAGCGATCGATCCAATTGTTGTTGGAATAATCCAACAGGGGCTTGACTGAACTTAAGTGGCATAGATCAAAACTTTTTACATTTCATTTCGTTTTTTTCTTTTTGCATGAAATTAGAGGGAGAAAGGGGAGGGGGTTCACTTTTCTTCAATTTTGGAGTTCGATTTGATCTAGTCTCGGGATTTGTCTGCTTATAAAAAGTGTAGATTCTCAATCCTTGTTGCGAGGCCAACCTTTTGATATAAGTCTCGTTTCTGGTTTTGTTCATTTATGTTTTCTCATTTTCCGTACACTTTTCGTACCTAAATTTGATATTTTTGTTCCTCATCTTGTGTAGATCGTTTTCTTCTATAGGTGCATTGTCTTTCGAGTTCATCTCCTAGATTGAATCACAGGGCGTAGAAGAGGCGATTTTGAGGCTTTTGCGTAGGAAGTCTCAGAGTGTCATCTAACATCTTTTTAGGTATGATAGATTATAAACTCAATATTAAATGGGGAATCTGTACTATATAGACGTGTATGAATTATATTGTACTGTTGTAGTTGATTGACATAATGTTTGGCATAAATTATATGATATTATTCACATGATAATTAGTCTTATTCACATTCGTAGAATAATTTATCGTGTTAAAGGCGTTGTTATTATTATATTCATGAGAAGGCATTATTATTATCTTATTCATGTTAAAAGTGTTGTCATTATCATATTCATGTGTATGCGAGACGGGTCAATGAAGGCCATGATTAGCATTACCACGCTGGATATGAATCATAACGTCGTTTTAAAAAGTGATAGATACTAGTTCCAACTTTTTAGTTTAAGTCTTAGGGTTGACGCTGGCGAGATATGATTATCCTTTTGCATAGTCATAGCATTGGTGGTAGGAGTATTCTCATTGGTATTCCCATTACCATTGTTTACACCATTACATTATTGAAGCATGTTTACTTTAAATGCCTTACTGTTTATGAATAACATGATCATTCATGTCATATAACACTTAGACTCTATTTTATCTTGATGTTTATTATCTGATCGTATTATTTTTCTTTTTATAGGTGCAGAGGCGGTCTCTGAGCATCTTAGATGCTCTTATATTTATATACATTGATGCTATAGCAGGCATACAGAGGTGATATTGAAATTAGACATTATTGTTGCTCTTATAGTATTTTGTAGTAGCAAAAACATGTTATAACTTATTTTCTTAGTTATTTTTGTCAAGCAGATAGCTTGAGATGATGTACATGTAAGCTAGCCATTTACTTTCGAATTGATATTGTTTTTATATCATGTTGGCGCTGACCTTTCTATTTATTTTTCAGCACAATTATACAAATATTTTTAGGCAGGTTATATATATATGTATTTGTTGTTGAGCAGCTTTGATGTGTTTGTTGTATATAGATGCGTAGTATCGCTCTGCAGTAGTGATTAGATGTTGCAGTGAAGATGCTGATGTATAAGTATTTTTGTTTCTTTTCATTTTCTTTTCTTCTTTTTTCTTCTTTCTATTTTCTTTATCTCGAGTCCCCGGGTCACGGATTTCGGAGCGCAACAAAGCCCTTGACGAGCCGAGCCGAGCCGAGCCATGCCATATTTTGTTTATGAATGGCTCGGTTTATTTGTGTATTTATTAAGCTTAGATAATTTATTGAAATAATAATCTTTAATTTTCCAGATTATTTTTGTTTGTGAGTGGGACAGTTATGGGACAACCGATCCTTTTAACGTATTTTTTTATCTTATTATAAATATTTAACTATTGAGATTAATTAACTGAATAATATCTTTAAAATGTGTTAAAAAGTTTATATGACCTGTAAATAATCAATTTCTCAGCTAAAAGATTTCTCAGAACTTTTAACTGTTACTCCAATTGCTTATTATATTTTTATAATGAACCCTAACCATTGTAATGGGATATTGAAACACTGAAATTTTAATTGATGGTAAATTGAAAAGACATAAAAAGTGTAAGGGAAAATTTAGACAAGTGAAAATATGGACAAATTGCAATGAGAATGGCCCAGTTTGGAGTGTTTGTTTCCTACGTGCTATTTGTCTTTTTTCTTTTGGCGCAAAGTGTAGCCATTTGTTAAAATATTGAATAATCTGCTTCATAATATTAATTTTTAATTTTTTTAAAAGATGCTTTTATAAGCAACATTAAGGGTGATTTTAAAAATTATTTTATTATTTTTTATTTTTTATGATTAATAATTTAAATATATTTTTTTAGATGCAATATTAAGGTGCTTTTAAAAATTACTTCTCTTTTTCTTATAGCCAACTACTTCAATTATTTTTTCCTCATTCACAATACAAACATATATTTGCATTCTATAACATAATCATCACTTTATCAAATAACACATTACTTATCAAAATTACTTTTCATATTTTTTTACCAAACAACAAAATGATATATGCTTTTAGAATCAACTGTTAAAAAAGATTTTAAAAAGTGAATTTTTAATAATGCCAGTATTCTTAAACCAAGCCTACAATTGTAAGGGATAAATTGAAACAAATGACAAGATAAAAAAGTAAAATGAAAAAACACTCAAAAGGTAGGACGTCAAATTAAACTTTACCTTATTATGAATTATGTATGTTACAAACTTGAGCAGCTTAAAGTAAAACTAATAATAACAAATTTGACCAAAAAATATTAATGTTTCTTTAAAGAAGAAATTCTTAAAAGATAGATCATCCAACATTAGCGTATCGCTATAGTGGAAAAACTAGAGAAATAATACGCGGTTGTGCATAATTACTTTTTGTCACAGGATTTTATTTTTTTTAGTACGTTAACTGTGTGGTAAATATTAAATCAGGGAAATGGGAAACAAGTTAAAAGATAAATGGAGATATGAAAATTTAATTATTTTTCCTATCTTGTGGTTGGCACACTTCTACATTGGTAGGAAGAAGAAACTTATAAAATTCAATAAAAAAAAATAATACAAACACTCACAAAAAGAATAATAAAGGGAAAAAATGGTACGCAGTATTTTCTGCTCAGTTTGGGTAATAAAGAGAAAGTCAATCATAATTAATTGAAATATCTCGAGCAGATCATGTGATATTATGAGAGCATTTGGACCAATATTTCTCATTTTATTTATGGAAGAATAAAATTTTATACATATTTGTATGTAGGATTTTTTTATATATTACCATTTTCATATAAAATATAAATGAAACACACCAAACTTTCAAAAAAATAAATTATTTACACCGAAAATATTAATATACAAAATAATAAATTCTGAATTTTTTTTCAATATATTGATATATTTATTTTAATTGCATGGGAAAATTTTAATTTTTTAATAGAGAATTTGTGAATATTAATTTTCTTAATTGAAAATTTTACTATAATATTTTTAGGTTTTTTTTTTTTGGAAATAGCAATACTAATGTGAGAAACTTCTCTTTACAAATTTTCATTTGAGAAATTAAAGAGGGGATAAACCCCCTTTAAATGGATGGGTTGTTACCCGTGAAAATTCGCCCCATCAGTGTTTAAACAAAATTTGAAAATTACAAGCATTAGCAAAATATTTCAAGTGACCTAACCTTTAATCCTTTCCAAACATATCCGATGAGCCGTCATCTCCTAATCATCATTTAGGTATTTAAAATTCTAATAAATTGAGATAATTTAAATTAAACAAAATAAAATATCACGTCAGATCATTAACGTAGTATTTCTCACTCCAATCATTTTTGTTGAAAAACCATTTCAATTTCTTTTATTTAAACATCATTGGTCAAAACTGTTTACCAATGACTTTCGTGGTCATTGCTTTTTGTTTGTATTCTCTCCTTTCCACAAGATGTGAGTATATGACCCACTTGTTTGATCTCAATGTGAACCACTTGTTTCCAGACTTTGATTCTCAAAACAAAAAATTTCCAACTTCATCCGCGTTCAAAAAGCAAACATTATTGTCATTGACGCAAGGGTATCATACGTGAGGCACATGTAATCTGTAGTTTTATTTTATATATATATATTTATTTATTTATGGTTTTGGAAAATACAAGCAGTCTATACTCAAAATGTAGATATATTGTAGACGATTCCTTTTGCTGAAAATTTTCAGCTGCAGTCAATTATCATCTTATCCTAACTGCATGAGCTAGCGCAAAGGCAGACACAGGAATGAAACCAGTAATTTTGAATAGGTAAAAATTAGTATTGGGTCTAAAAATCAATTGAGGGCAAAAGCCACATTTAAACATTTGTTACACAAAGTATATAATATTTAGTGGATTTTCCCAAAATATGAGGGTCTTATAGACCCCTCATAAGCCTTTGGTTCCATCCATCCCTGAGCTAGTGCAAGTGATTCAACTTACAAAATATGTTCATGCTCTAACAAGTGGTGGACCAGAATTTTCGTTCACAGGCAACAAAGCCCTATTACTTATTGTTTTTGGTGGAGCGATACACTAAAAAGGACCGGTTAGTATTTGGGGTCGTAACCTAAACCTTTCCCAAGTTTTGGGTACTACTTGAAGCCATTACAAATTTGAACTACCAGAATTCCTTAGTTTAACCTTACACTCACAAAACGAGTATAATGCATCTCAAAACTACCCAACTCACTCAAGAATGAGATTTTATAAACTAGTCTCAACAACAAAGATACAAAAAAAAACTATCACACAAATCCTTTGTTTAAATCGAAATTATAGGATTTATACAAGTACAAACTCAAAAAGAGGGATTCTTGAACTTTTGAGCTTTTTGGCTTTCACTTATAGCTTTTGAGCTTGTGAGATGACGAAGTATTTAACAATGGGGTGATAGGAGGTGATCATATCATATTTGGAGGGGACACGATCATGTTTAGAGTTGCACACTTGTCTCCACTCCAGCCATTATGAGTCATATTTTTTAAAACTTAATTATCATGCTGTTTGTTGTTATTTGGCGGCTTTGAGTAGACAGTCTGGGGGATATCCAGGGCCAGGCAAGTTGTCCGACAAGGTTTAAAAAAAATAAAATTTTTTGCACTTTGTTCCTTCAAACTGGACTATACCATATGGTAACCTATCTAGTGACCGGGACCCTCCTAACACATGTCGGACAGGTTGGAAATCAGCTTTGAAAAGTTGCCTCGATTTGTAATTTTTTGAATTCTTTTTACACCATTAATTTCTTGTCTATTTTGAATTTTGTACAATATTTTAACATGCAATACTAGATAAAATTGTTAGTACAATAATAATAAAATATTTGTATATATTTCACAATTTTGTTATAATAAAAAATAACTATTTTTAATTTAAATTTTAACATTGGGACAACAAACTCTTTTATGAAAATTAGACAATGCCTTATTATCGAATAGCCAGGGATGTAATAAATTTCAAGTTATTTCCAACATTGGAATTTGATATGGTATATCATGCAATTTAATAATATAAAAAGAGATATAATAATATAAATCATCAAGCCATAAGCATAAACAAAGATAAGGCATCAACAAGAGAAACTTCATAAGCATCAACATCTTAAGCAAGCTAAAATATATCCAAGAACAATAAAATCTAACATCCAAAATGAACTAGAATGTTTAACAATTAAAGCCAAAACATGGCCACAACCACATAATGAAAAATGTCCAACAATTCTAAAAACTAAAAAAACATATCATGAATGAAGAACAATAACCACTTATGCTCAACTCTAACTAGGCTCCCTGAAACCAAAGCATTTTCACATTTGCTTCCTGTTCATAAATCAATGTATAGAAAGTTTTCCCCTTTGGTTAGCGATTCAATTTTCATTTTTTAAAAGTTAATTTTTGAGTTTTTCTTATAGCTAAGTTTTCAATTTATAAAAACTTATTTGGTGTTAAGTTTTGTAAAATAATATATATTATAGGTATTATATTTTTGTATTATTTTTATTTAAAGTTTGTGTCAATAAGTAATAAAATAAAGTTTAAAGAATTAACTAAAAAATAAAAGACCATATATTTGTAGAGAGAAATAGGGTAAAGATGATAGACTGATGTGAAATATGAGCCCACATAGTTATAAATTACCTACCCAATATGAAATAATGGGTAGGTGGAAAGGAGGTGGGCCATGTTACATAGATTTGTGTGCAAGAAACTCAAGAAACACAAAAAAAGAGCTTTCAGAAATTGAAGTAAATGGAAAGTTGAATTTTCAGAAAGTGGGAACAAAAAACCAAAAGATAGATACTGTCCAAACAAACCTGATATTTTGTAAGTTCATTTCATTCGTTTCCTAGAATTTGATTTTGAGAAAATGGACTCTGGAAACATTTTGAAATTCGTTAGAGAAGAAAATTTTTATTGGTTTATTTTTTTTCACAATTTTTAGTGGAATCCATGGGTAATTACTAGAGTCTCATTGTCGTGCCCCCAAATCCCGTTTGATGTCACGCCTCAAAATCTGCAATTCTGGGGATGTGAGTTAATAATATAACATATGTATAAACAATACATCAACCGATAACTACCAAACCACATCTCATCAGAACCAATAATATATCTGCCATAATATAAATGAAATGGCAAAAAAAAATGTACATCGTCCGATACCAATATATCACCTGTCACAATATACATCAAGCCAAATGCTTGGCCAAAATAAATATAAAGAATATATATAAGTATATTCTTCATCTTGTACATGAGTCAGAATATACCTATACTTTCATACACAAATCTCGTTAATCAGAGTGCGCTACATCTCTTAAATAAAATACATAAAAGCAATGCGCTAACGAGTACGCCCAAAAATATGTACATTATATCTCGTCTCAGGGCCCGCCTTTGCACCTATCATATCGCATGTATATCGGCAAAAATAAATAACAAATGTACGGTTAGCCAAGTAAACCCACTATAAAGAAGAAACTAGATTATATGTTCATAAATGAATAACACCGTCTCTGATGGCCCATAAATGTTGCCCTTTAATTTCACACCTATTTCATGGTTTCACATTGATTTGAAAAGCATGAATCATGCTTTTATTTGTTATATATAAGGGCTTGTTGTGGCAGTAAGTTTAGACACCCAACAGAAAAGAGAGAGAGAAGAGAAATAGAGAGTTAAAATGAGTGGTGTCAGATACAAAAATTTGTAATATTT
>MKEJ01059649.1:0-11381 GCA_001753735.1 Embelia ribes
GGTTGTTTTTGTTTAGTGGTCTAAATATTTACTTTATTGAACATAGAAACTATGTTTGGTTTAGGTAGGGGGCGAGTGCGCTAATTTCATATATTAGAAATTTTGGGCAAAAAATTTTCAGAATTTGTGCTTAATGTTGGGCTTCAGTGTGCAATTGATGATCATTTTTTGGTAAAATTTTTCTTTCTTCATTTTTTGTTGTTTTATTTTTTATAGTTTTTTTTATGTTAACTGCTTGGTTTTGCAATGATGTTAGCGCTTTTATCTTACTATTATCTAGCAAGTGTCATTTTAGATTTATATTCTATATCATATGTTGATGATGGGCACAATTTTTACATTATTTATTCCACTTGATACTGCTGTCGCACTTCTTTTTGGGGTATAGTTTGTGTTTTTACAGGTTTGACACTAAAAAAATATACCAAATTGGGGATATAAATAGTAGTAAAATTTGATGAAGCAGCAATGTTATTTTGGCACACATTTGGTTCTAATTTGGTACATATTCCCGCTTCTTGGTTATTACATTTTTTTCTTATACAATTTGTTTTACTTTATGTTGTGTCTATCCTACTGTTATATTTAGGCATATTATGATCATAACTATGATAATAATAAACTGATAAATGATTAGGTTGGGGGGTTTGAGAATAGTCTCGTTAGTGTGTGCACGTTTGAGTTCCAAATATTTTTAGAAAAAGTAAACAGTTTCGAGTTGGTTTGAGTAGGTGTGAATAAAATTGGTTTACTATTTTAACTTAATTGATCGTACGTATATGCTAAGTTGAGCTAGTGCTACCTAAAGAATATAGGTTAGAAAATTGATAAAGCTAAATTCGAATGTAAACAGAAATAACTTGAGAGTATATGAATGAATTAACTTGAAAGAACTAAGACTCGTTAAATATAATTTTTTTGAAAGGGTAACTTATAATATGAGTGCCTTAAAATATGCTTAATTGTTAAGTAATAGTTGAAGAGGCCAAAAAGCCCGCCGTGGTAGAAATAAAAGTACCATTTATATAGCCTGAGGTGGGTAATGGACGTAATGTGCTGGTAATAAAATGAGGTGAAATTTGATTGGGAAGAAGAGAAAAGAAATTAAACTATCACGAGAATAATTGACGGAGATGTCATAAGAAGTAAAGTGGACAGCATGGAATGTGTTTTAAGAAGTAAACTGGAAAGAAATTAAACTACTATGAGGTTTAAAATATCAAAAAACAAGTTTTATGAAGTTTAGAGTGAACAATTTAATTATTCATTCGTTGAAAGTGTTTTAAAAAATCGAAGATATAATCCTTACTGAATTTCTAGAAAGTTCTATAGCAAATTTTGGTATTAAATTTGGTATGATTTGAAAGCTCGTCAAATTATCTTTGCAATGGTTCATACATAGCTCAATTCTGAGTTTTCTATAGTGAGTTATGAATTTTCTCGTGAAGGGGTGCATTGCTATTGACTAGTCAACCAAGGGAGATAAAAGTGTAACACTTGATTTATATCATTATTTTTATTCCGAATTTGATTAGAAAATATTTCATTGAAGGTATTTTTTTAATTTTAATTAGTGTAGAGACATAAAATTTCCTATCTCGTTTTCATTCTATTCTTTTCTAATTTTTTTTTTTGAGGAGATTTAATGGAGATTCAATCTTTCAATTAAAGTTTGTAAGTTTCTCTTTTATTATTTAACTTGTTCATATTATTGTTTTTACATATTGTTAGTTATTTTATTAGCATAGTAGAAGTAGTAATCATTAATTTTCGTAGTAATATTCATTTATTATTGCTTTAATCGTAATTGATCATCGCTATTATCAAGCTATATCTTGTGAGTATGGATTGATATTTAATTATTATTGTTTTCATTATTAATATGCTAGGCTAGATTTTTATTCTTGCCTAGAGGATGAAGATGATTTAATGGATTCAAACTAGTCCTAATTAATAAGCATATTTTTCATAAATTTAATCTAAAAATTGAATTAGTCTTAAAATATAGCGTTTTAATATGTCTGAGTACCTTAGCAATCACCTAGTCATCGTTATGGTATTTGACAATCACCCGATGGTAAACTAGGTTGAAGTAAACCAGATCGATATATATTAGTGATTTTCTAAATTAACAATCTTTTGGAGCTCATTAATTAGGTCAATTAGGGAGAAGAAATTAAATCATTGGATTCCCTGTACAGACAAGATTTAAATTATTATCAATCCGTATTTATTTCATTGCTGTTAGATTAGTTTAATTATTATTGTTAATTCATATTTCTATGTTGTCTTTAATTTAGTTTAGTTTCCACAAACCAACTCAAAACAGACCTGAGAAGTTTGGGAGTAATTTAACTTAATAAATTGTATAGTTTGGATTGGAATCATTAAAATTGAATCATGTATAAGATTGAATTGAGGTGTTTCCAGGATCAGTAGGAGTCTTTGGGTTCGATATTTGATACTTACTGAGAAAGACTACAATGTTCCCTATTGCACTTATTAGGTTAAAAATTTGCACGTTTAAGGAGCAGTCACAACTCTTTCAGATGACGAAATGATTCTTAACATTTAGGACCCCATTCGAATTTAACACCCTTTTGAGTGAGCTTGTAAGAGTAACCACCAAATGAGAGAAAACTCCACTCACTACCAACCATGCAACTAAATACTATATTGTCAAACAAATATTGGTATGTGTTACTTATTCATATTATCGCAATTTAATTCATATATCAAGCATACTAAAGTGCCGCCATAGATACCTATACTAAACTCCCATGAATTGATCTCCAAATCACTTTCCACTCTTCCAATTCACGTGTATACACCCAACAAAAATTATGGATTACAGTCACTGGCAAAAGTATGTTTCCCAACAAAAAATTATAATTTTTCTGAAATTCTTCAAACTCCAAATTTCACTATAATTTCTCAATTGTCAAATTTATAGCTAAACGTATATTTTTTCATAATTTCTACCTAATCATAGTTCACACACAATTTCTTTAGAGGCATGCAAAATTACCACAAAACATATTTTTTCATATTAAGAAGAAATATGTGCCAAACAATAGCATATAATAGTAATCAACTATTGTGCAAAATTTATCGCAATGCCTATTGCCCGTAGATAACCTGTTCACCTGAAAATAACGTAAAAATATTGAAATTAATATGAGTTTCTCGGATGACCCTTCGGAAAAATAGCGAAATATTCACCAAACCCGACTTTCCCAATATAAATGTTGGTGAATAAATTGTAATTAAACTTAATTCTAGCCTATTCATATTAATTGTGTAAAAAATTTTAGAATTTGAAAAGGGAAACCTAGCTATACCTATGTTAAGTTGGGTAGAAAGTGTCGTAAAGGCCATGTACGGGCCTCGGGGTTGCATGTACGGGCCATAAGTCAAGGGCTTAATTGAATTCTTGATTCTCTCTCTATATCTCTATTTTTGCTGTTAAAATGAGTTGAAAACATATATATATGGTTTATATATACAAATACAGTGGAGAGGTGTCGCACTTAGAAGCTGACAGTAAAATATTCGGTCAACACTCCTCACTGTCGACATGCTTCACACTGTCGACATTGTAAAGGACATTTTCAATAGTCCCAAAACATAATAGGCCTTACAAACATAGCCTTGGCTATACTAATGCAAGAAAGAGAGAACACCTCTTCTTAGACTTGATCAACTATTCGACTCAGCTTTTTCCTTCACTCTCTATGTGCAATTTTTCGACTAGTACAATAATGGCAAGCCTGTTTCAATGCTGCTAGTTTCAAAACAAATGAATATAGTAGACGGTTATTAGGGCATTACTAAAGTAAAGATAGTACGCTGCAAGATAAAAATATAATAATAAAGTATTATTACAAAGTAAAATCAATTGTTTCTTCATACAAGGATCACTATTTTTATTTGTTTCAAAATATTATCAGAAGCCAATTATGTCCCCAAGGTTGCAAGTTTATCACAAAATTCCCCAAATATATAACATAGGACCGTCACATAGTCCCAAAAAGATAGGAACCATCACATAATCCCTAAAAAGTTTGGAACTGTGACAGAATCTCCAAATATTATGGGATATTACAGAATCCTCAAATATAATGTGAGATCGTCAATGAATACTGAAAGGTAAGGGACCGTCATAAAATCCCTAAAAATATGAGCGATTACAGATCTCCAAAGACGTACTTGGGATCATCACAGAATCCCCAAAAATAAAAAAATAAATCAACTACCAAACATTGATATATTCCTTCCACACGTACCATAACCCACTACAAAATTTGAATGTACAACAAAGATTCAAGTATCAGAAATCTCATACCCAAAGTACAAAATTTTTACATTTCTCCTAATAAATTCATGTCTCTCCAACTAATACGAAAAGAATACTCCACACGTACTTCTCGAGTTACTTATTAAGCTTTTAAACCATCACAGTATAGTTTCCCCTACCCCATCCAATATATATATATATTAAATTTACACCACCACGATTTCCAACTAATAGCAAACCTACTCATACATACTATCCAAATTATTCATTTTCGCCCTTACATTATCGTTAAACACTGATACCATTCATAAATAGTAATGTATACGGCAAATCATATTTTCTATCTTCTAATACAAACTCTATACTCATCTATAATTCTAACGATTTCTCATTCTAGGGAATTTGATTATTCCTTAATATCTCATTCCTCTAATTTAAGAAATTTCTTAAACATGGCATGCAAGACTATCCCTTAATTCTTTTATTCACCAAACAAACAAAACACTCATTTTTTACAATTTAATTAACAAACCATATTCTCTTTAAATTCTCTGATATAGAGAAGATCAACTTTCACTATTTCAAAATATTTATTTTTTCGTAACAAATTAACCAAAAAAAAAAATACTAATATTCCAAATGATCATTTTATTCAAATCTCTTCTAGACAAAATACCATATAAAATTTTCCATAACTAATATCTCCAATATTCATATAATTTCCCAAATATTCAAGATTTTCGTACTTTGAAAATTTTCCAAAACAAATTCTTTTAGTACAGAAAATAATTATTTCATACCATTATTGTCTCCAACTATACTAACACATCTCAATCAATACTTGCATGTAAAGTTTTCCATAAAAACAACAAAAATAACCGAAAAATCATTCAAGGAAAACTAAATTTTCTTAAGTAATATCCTAATTGTAACTTAAATAGCACAATTATACGCTCAAAGTGTCGGTTAAGAGGGGAGAGCATGGCTGGCCCTACGAGTTCTTGTAGAAAACAATCACATTTAGCCTTTGGTGATTAATCATTAACCCTAAAGGGTGATGGATCACGAAAATCTGTTTGTGAAGATTTGATTTTATTTGTTATCTGTTTGGGCTCTATTTCCTTGTGTACCCTATATATATTATATAGAATGTGTATTAGGGTGAATGAGAGAAAAGAGAGACTCATAAAGGGTCAACTTTGTGTTGGTTTTTCCCGTGGGGGATTTTACCCCATGATGGAAGGTTGGGTTTTCTTGGGTTCTCATGGTGAGTGATATGAGGGGCCTCTCATATACTCGGTCTCCTATCCATGGAAGATAGGTTCGTAGTTGGGCTACTATAAGAAAAATTTCTAGTCTTCATGAGCGGTAAAAATTCCTAGTGAGGTAGAGAGTGGTTCTAATGAAGACATTTTTAGGCAAGGGAAATTCTCTTGGGCCAAAATTCCTTGGATGCTAGGTGATTTCACATACCGTTGAATTGGGGGATTTTTCATGGTATCATATGGAGGTTTATTTATTCATTGTAATTGTATTCATATTATAATAAAATAAATAGCTGATGACGTAGCCCTAGAGAGGAATTGATTGGTTGTACCCTAAGTGGCTAGGGGCCAATTGAACTCCTAACAAGTGGTATCAGAATAGTGTTTGTTTGTCTTGTAGATGATAGCCTTGGAGATGAATTGATCAAGTATGGTAGAAACTTCGTGCTATGAGTTTCTTTGAAGACAAAAAAGATACACGGGCCCTTGCTAGCATGGACGGTTTGGTTGGAATCATTGGAACTTGGATCTTAGATAGGGGCTGCTCTCCAAGGTATTTTGAATAGGACACAAGGCAATCAAGGGCGGGTTCGGTTTGCATGGGTGACGACACAGTTGAGGGTATTATGGTTGCGATGGAAGAATGAAGAAGCTTAAGATGGATGCAAGGTGTACTCGAAAGGACTAAGGGAATGGGGCACGACCCAAGTCTAAAATAGAACGCTATTTTTTTTTTGAGCCAGTGCGATACTTCTACAATACTCTTTGGGAGTTAAAATGGAGCTTACAGGGAGGTACTAAAGAAGGCAATAGAGTTTCTTGAAAACTGTGAAGATTGAATTTGGATCATCTACAAGTTGTAAAGACCTTGCAATTGTAGGTGTTACGGATTAATTTTTCTGCAGGTAGAAATTTTTTTGCTTATGTTCTTTTCTATTGCGATGGTATAGCGAGACAATTGGTATTATTATCGGAGTCGCATATTTTATAGCAAGGTGATTGGAGTCATGGGAATGGCAAGGCGGTTGACGTATCGTCGGAGTCATATGGCAAGGTCATCGGAGTCATGGGTGTTCTTTGGCAAGGTGGGACAAGACTAATGTTACGATCAAAGGTATTCGCTGATTATGAAGAAGGGTTAAAGCCAAGGTTAATTGGTGTCACAGTAAGTAGGGATATACACGGTATGGATCTGATTGGTTCCCCCTTCAATTTGAGACATATCCAATTTGGAATAGTCCTTGATTTTTGGAACTAGAACTGACTTACTCAAAGTATGGTATGGTGGGGTTTAGATTGGTTCATCTACGGCTCGGATTAGATTCGGTCTAGTTTTCAGTTCCTTTGGCATTTCACGATCATTAACAACTTGGTCCCATAACCAACTTTATCAAGTTATTCAATTTTAATTAGGCAACTAGATTATATATTTTATACTAAAATTTGACAGTAATTCCCTAGTTAAAAAAAATAATAATAAGATACACGAACTAAGCAATACCTAGTGTTAATTAAACACAAAACTTTGTTCATATGCATGCATTACAACAAGATCATGATCATCATGTTGTAATTAATATTGAACATATAGTTTAGCACGATGTATTATAGCGCAACATTTTATCATTATGAGAAAGAATAATTTCACACAATGGAGAAAATGTAAGGAGTAGAGGAAACTATTTACAAGATTAGAAAATTGAGCACAAATGAAAGTGCAATCATGCAACAAAGAAGTTGCAAAATTTAGTTGTATTATCAATTCATTAGAAACACATATATGTAATATATAATGTAATAATTAATAAGCACCATACTACTATGTAATTTGAAATTTTGATTATTTTTCTCTATATATAAGTATGTATGTATATATGTATAAAATAATTTATAAGTATACTATTTTCAGTTAGTTCCAGTCCAAGCCTCTATCCGGATCGAATCGGTCCAAATTTATGTCCGGATCGGCTCGATTCTAGATTATATTTATAGTAATCCAGATTTGGTTTAAAAAATACAATTTTTACCGGATCGGTGCCAAATTATGATATATCAATTCAGATAAGATTTTTACGGTTAAATCTATGGCTAAATCTATGGCTGGTTTCGGATTCCTAGATTCTTTTGTATAGTCTTATAAATAAATTGGTAGTTTTTAAAATTTCTTCTGAGCATTTCTAAAAAAAAAAATTGTTAAAAAAACTTTAAGTTGTATGCAGGCGTTACTGAATTTTTCCTTGTAAATACAAAAAAATAACAATAAAAAAAAAATAACTGGATAATTATCCTCTATCTTTGCACCTTATAAATTGTGTTTCTGTCTGCACCCAGTCAATTTATTAGTGCACGTGATATCATATTACAATTATCACACTTTTTCCAATGAAATGATATTTAAATGACTATAAAAACTTAAGTAACAGATAAATATTTTCAGTAGATTATTGACAATTTTTTGTGGCGACGACTCAGTGATTTTATCAACCAATATTTTATATTTGCAGAAGATTACTAAAACTATAAATATTTTCATTGAATTAGATTTGGAAAATAAAGTTTAATGTTAATGAATAATGATGTTTTTAGTACTATGTGTCCGTAGAGTTATTAATGTAATTTTTTTTGTGTCGGTGTGTATGAAATTTTAACTAAAAAATATTGAAAGGTAAAAAAAAATAATATTTTAATATTACAGAGAGTATGACAATTAATATGGTGTAAGTGAACTGAAACTCTTTTGTTATGTTTGAAATTTTTTTTATCCAAATGATTTATTTATCCGATACATATAGAAAAAGAATATAAAATAAATGAGTTGATTTCAACTGCGATTGAGAATTCTTTTTCTTGTAAAATATAAGAATTTATATATTTTAAGGATAAAATATTACAAACTAAAAACAACATATTATCAGTATTTTTAATTAAATTAGTTTTATTAAATTATCCTTATTCTATAATAATTTCATCTTTAAAACATAGTAATTTCTTATAAAAAATTATTATACAACAATAAAATAAGCTCCTGTAACGAGAGTAAATCCCAAAAAAAACAAACTGAGATCATAAAACATTAACGTTGTATTATTGTACTCAAATTTGAGTTATTTAAAAGCCAAATCTTAAACATGACTACATAAGCCATCACTGTAATATATAACTAATTTGAATTAAATTATTAGAAAGTTAATAAACCATAAATTAAAAAAAGACAGTATTTATTAGGAAGTTCGACATTGGATTAACATTTCACTAGCAGGCTTTAGCATATTTAAAGCAATAAATTTAAATTTCAAAGAAAATATTTTGATCCCATCTCTCTTGAACGAGCTTATGTAATTTCATTTGATTTGAAAACTTGTTCCCATTTTGAATTTATAATAATATTTCTAAGTCCGAAATAAAATTTCGGCATTACTAGTCTACTAGTGTCAATTATCAACACTTATACATTTTAATTATATTAAACAATTTTACTAATACAAAAAATGAGAAAAAAAAAACATTGTTATCGGATTTCAAATAGAACGGACAGAAACGTGAAGTGGGAGGCGTTGTATTAAAAATAAAAGAACAAATAAGATAGAAAAATATTATAAACTATATGTAACTTTGTTTAAATTTAGAAAAAAAAATATATATATTTTTATGAAAATGTTCCTTGTAGTAAGAAATTTGTTGGAAGCAAATTTTTTACACAAATTTGGAAAACAGAGAGTTTTTGAGTAACAAATAAATTTCAATTGAAGGAAAATTTTCAATTTCAACTAAATTTCTGATTAACTCTGTTTGATGGACATAAATCACTCTCCTATCTCTAAACGATAGACCCTGTTTGATTAGTAATAAAGTTCAATTAATACAGAAAGAAAAATTTTTTTATCACTAGTTTTTCTATAATACAATCATTAAATAATATATATATATATATTTTAATAAAATTAATTGTTATTGTATTTTTTAATAAAGAAAGTGGCTTAAGTAGGAAAAAAAAAAAAGTGAGTGGGAGACAGAAAAATACCAATTACAACTATATCTATCTAATATATATATATAAAATAAAAATGGCGTTTCAAAAAGACATATAGTAGCTGTCTCGTTCTCTCTCTCTCTCTCTCTCTCTCTTTGTGTGTCTCTCTGTGTGTTCCATTCCATCCACCAGTCTTCGACTCGGCCTCCCGATTCTAGATGATTTTGAGGTAAAATGGAGGTGGAGAAAAAGTCACCACACCTCTCTCTCTCTCTCTCTCGCGCATTGCTCCTACATACCCAAATCTAGGGTTCCACAATCCGATCGATCTTACGGCGGCGTCGGAGGCTATGACGCTCGCCGTGAACGGTGACCGCGGAGATGATCACGAGGCGCTCGGAGATAACGGGGATTACGTGAAATTAGGTGGCGATGGGGCTCACGCGCCGCCTGTGGGTGGAGTGATTTGGTGGTGGGCGAAGCTGGTGGTGCTGTTGATCCTCGCGGGGGGTTTGGCCGCTGTTTTTGTTATCTGGATTGGACCCTATTTCATGGATAAGGTGGGTTAACCATATATATATATATATATATATATGTATGTTCATGTATGCATCTGTTTTTCTTTAATTTGTTCTGGGTATGTTTTGGTGGAAAAAAAAATATATTAATAGGAAACTGTGGATGGTATATTTTCCAACTCATAAATATGCCGTAGCATTTCTCCTGATATTTCTAGAAATTAAGAAAATAGAAACTATATGGCATAATTTTCATCTAAGATTTTTCATTTCAAATAAAAATTAGGGTAAAGTTCATTTTGCCCCCTATCATTTGGGGCTCGTTTCAATTTGCCCCCTATACTTTTATTTTTTTCAATTTGCCCCCACATAGTTTTATTCTTGTTTCAATTTACCCTGTATCTTTTCAATTTACCCCTTATAATTTTAGTCTCTTTCTAATTTACCTCTATGTTTTTTCCCATTTCAATTTACACCCATAATTATAAAATTTTCCTATTATAATATAATAAGTGATTGAAATAACATATATAATTTCTTGAAAGTGTTTTGATAGGAAAATGGACAATTTACATGTCATATAACTCTTTTAACGTATCTTTTAAATATATTATTTAGTCAATTTACCTATATAATTAAACATTTATGATAAGTTTAAAATATGCGTTAAATGGATCATTTGTCCCTAACTAATCCACTAACATACCATTTTTTTTTTAAAGAAATGACGGGCTATAATTTCAATATGATATCTATAACTAAAGTTAAATTTATTAATGATTGGGGTAAATTGAAACGAGACAAAAAAGATTGGGGTATATCAGAAAGAGACTAAAAGTATATGAGGTAAATTGAAAGATGGGGGGCAAACTGAAACGAGATTAAAACGATATGGCCTAAATTGAAACAAATGAAAGAATAGGGGGCGAACTGAAACGAATCCACATGATAGGGGCAAACTAGACTTACCCTTGCCGAAGAGCCACGTCATGAATAAAATCTAGCAAGTTCATATACCCAACTCGTTTTCCTTAAATATATATGATCCTGAGTCCCCACCATACTTTGCAGGTAAGACACCTATGTTGCTGGGAAACTAAAAGAGGCTAATAGACGAAACCAAGCTCATCTAGATGTTAGACTTTATTTTCAGACTTGTTATTTCCTTATTTGTCTTTCTTTCCCGTTGACGAATTTGTAATAATTGTTGTGTCCTGTTTCTCCCTACTTTGTTACTGTTTTTTAGACTTGCCTAGTTATGAATATGGGTAAACTCTGTACCCTTGAATATTTTATTAGGAATTACAACTTGTTTAATATTCTATTTTCAC
>MKEJ01059650.1:0-27140 GCA_001753735.1 Embelia ribes
AGCTATTCAAGGAGAAATGATCCTGAGTAACGGTACACGGGTATCTGTGCAACGGTACATCTATAAGTATCGGTACATAAGTTCTGTGTAACGGTACATACTGCAGATTTAATTATAACGGTCATAATTGATTAAGGCTTAACTTGGCTCATCTTGCAATTAATGGCTAAAAACGGCTTGTTCATCTTCAAGACACATAAAAGGAAGCTCAAATATGAGTTTGATGACCAAGTATTACAAGACTATTCATCTAATTATTCATACAATTAATGGTATTATGTGATGTTGAATCATGTTATCTGTTGTCTAATAGAGTTGTATACCACGTAGAATATATCACTACAAAGGGCATTTAGAAAATATCATTTCCAAAAACAACTTAAGCTTTAATTTTTGTATGATTTTCGCTTGTTAATTAAGGATCCTTGCGTAAACATGGGCCAATGTGTGTACATAGATGATTTTCGTGGAATATAATTTTGCATTTTCTCCTCAGTTTATCGCATTAACAATTTTGTCAGATTTGGTTGAACAATCAAAGTTTTTCTTCTTTAATTTGAATTTAAGATGTGAAAAGGGGGGAGGGGAATCTAGGCATATTTACCCGATGGCTGATACTCTCCCTCTTCTGCAATTATGCTATATGCAACTTTGAGGAACTATGATCATTGTTTTCATTTTTATTATTATTCTGATTATTATTTTCCTTTATTCTGGTTTCAATATTAGGTTTCCATTATTAGGTGGTTTTGGACTTTTGACAGAAGAATAAATGCTTTAATACCTTTTAAGTGTTCGATCTCATGTCCAAGAAATTCTTCTGATTCCCCAATTGTATTGACAAGCTCAATTCATGTGTTGTAATTCTTCAATATTCTATAAATTTTAGCATAACGATTCGTGCTTTTAGATTAAATTTAATTATATTTACAAAACAAAACTAATATCATATATATATCAAAACCTCTTTTCATTTCAAACTCGATACACATTGTTTACAAAGACGCCATGCCATCCCATTATACATCATGCATACAGATACAACAAAGAACTACACAATAAGAATAATGCATCAAGAGAAAAAAAAGAGGTTATCACAAGGGTAACAAGGTTTATCTATGACTTGTTTGCTATAAAATTATATATATTGCTAGAAATTGCAATTACGCTTGTTATTAGAGCCAAGATGACCATTGTTGCTGCCATGATCCTGTCCTTTGTTGTGGATATACCATTAACATCTCTGCAAGAGACAAACAAGAATTTCAAAGTTTAGAAACTACCCCAAAATCTCCTTCTGTCACACTTTGGCCCCCCAACTTTCTAATTGCTTCTTCAACCAAGTGCCTGACCTTTAAATTCATTCTTGATTTTAGTTCAAGCGAAATGTTTATGAATTTGGGCTTGTGTTATATAATTATTGTAAAATAATGTAAAAATAGAATTAAGGCTTTTATGGATGCAACTATTAATCTCAAACTCTCTTTTTTTCTTTTTTGACTTAAAGATTGATGTCCGTTTAGTTGCTCAATTCTTAAATTGAGCTCTTTTATTTTTTTTACCGAAAAGGATAGAAGTTTTGAGATTGAAGCAACTAGTTTTTTTCTTAGTATAAAAAAATCTAATTCTATGGCCTAAAAGTTGCAATCAAACAAACTCTTGATACGGACCAAGATAGGATTTGAGATTAGTTATTGGTGAATTTCATAGGATTTGAGATTAGTTATTGGCCAATTTCACATTTTACGCTAAATTTAAAGTTAAAACAGTACCTTAAAACAATTGCACCAGGGAATACGAAGGCAAGGCATACAGCAGAGGTTGATCCCATGAACTGAAAGAAGTACCATATATTCGGAATAGCTATTGCCGAGAGATACGATACAACCAATAAAAACAGACTGAGACTGACAAATCTCTTGGTATCTGTTGCCAGAGGAGACTTTTTGGAGAACAAGAGCTCATCGAGATTACCCCTCAGAGAGAAGTTCAAGAGAGGGAACACCAGCATGAGGTGACACGCATAGCTTAGCCGGACAGTGTCGTTGAGTAGCGAACTGATTCTTGAATCGGAGTTTTGGTCAAAGTTCACGAGTATATCGGCCATGGTTGAGTCTCCGAATAGAAGGTAACCAAAGAGGCCTATGGAGAAGTAGATAGCGGAGCATAGTAGAAGAGAGATTCTCACGGCTTTGGCCATGTTAGATGGTTTGCCTAGCTCCATTCCTATCGGATGGGCTGCAAAATACAAATGACAAGTATTCATTACCGCAGAGCACATAAATATTGAGGCACCAATTGGTGATGAATGGAGCAAACACCCCATTAGGTACAATAAAATAGAAAATTAATTTCTCAAAATTAAACTCGATCGGGAGGAAACTGAGCTTTTGAAAGATGAATAGAAATAACTGAATATGACAAGTTTTCAACTTGTGGAAACTAACCATCATCCAAATATGGCTTAACTTACTGAACGAAAACCCAACTTATTTCATGTTTAAGGCAACAATGTTCGGTTCTTTTAACAGAATCAGCAGTTTTATTCTCATTCTCGTTTTCGCTAGCCTGGGGGACCCCAAAAAAAATTGCAACTTTTGGAAAGTTCCTTGTTTTCATTTTATTTTGACTTTTGCTCTACAGAAACAAAACCGACAAAAACAACTTCATGCAGGCTTCTAAAAATTGGGGTGTTTGTAGAACCTTCTGTAAAAGTTGCTCTATGGACCAATTCATCCAACATGTTTTCTTACAGCAGATTTCAAAAACATAACCAATCAAAGCTCTCAATTACCCAATAATCAAGAATCTAGATGACCAAAGAATGAAAACTACATAAAAAAGGATATGAAATGTGATCTTACCATTGAAATGGAATGTGAAGGCCGTGACAATAACGGGAACAGCCGTGAAAAGGTTAAAGAATGAGGCTCCGTTATCCAACTGTGGGAGCAGCCGAGGGCTTTTGGTTTCGCCTCGTAACAAAGCCAAAATTGCCATGACGCAGCATATGCCCACGAATACCACAGCAAGCAGAACCGATACAGCTGAACTGAACCCCAAGGACTCTGAAACAATATTTTGGCAAACATCAGAAAAATAAAAAGTAGACAATTCTAAGTTGTTGGAAAAGAATTAGGATTTTCTTTTTCTCGGTGAACCTTACCTACTCGTCGAAACAAAACAAGTGGAAGGATAACAAGTACAATGACAACGAGAAGTGCGAAAGCACGAGTGTTCCACCAATGGAAGCCAAACCATTCTTGCAAAACTCCCAAGTGTGATGATCCTTCAGGCTGTGTTCCGGAAAGGACATCCCCTGCGAGTAAAATAGGCAAAAACTTTTTATTCTCTTGGACAAATAATTTTCTTATGCATTCACATAGTTAACAAGAAATTTATCATGGCTTAAAGTGAGCAAGAAATCCTTAACATCAAACAGTTTGTTTCACGAGACTAAATTGATAGGATTTTTAGTTCCCATACTTATCTATCTCAGGACTAAATTTTTAAAATTGTAAAAATATTTAATTTTATTCACTTGTGCTAACAAACATTGTTTGAGTTCTGGGTTAATAGTCTCGTTGTTTCCCGTGGACACATAGTCCCTATGGAGTCATAATAATCAAACACTTGGGCAGTATCCCTTTTCGGACTTGAAATAATTGGAAGGACACTTAGTCCGAAAACAATCCGAAACAGAAAACCGACCAAAAAGGATTGGAAAGGAACGTTAGAGTAGACTATTGACTGACATAGTATTGCTAAACATTCACAACCCAACTTTCCAATTATCTATACTAACATAGTATTGCTAAATAACCGGACCAACTTTCCAATAATTGCCACTACTATCCACGGAGTTTATTTCGAAGTCTCTACAATTAGCAATTATCTCAATTAAATTTCCAAATTTTAATTTTAGCCACCAATTCTGGAATCTCGGACACAAGCCAACAAAAGTACAGGATTATTTGGGCTAAGTAATACAATATTTACATGAAGCACTGCAACTAAAAATTGTACAAAAACTAACTAATGACAGCTAACAATCAATGATAAGCTTACCTATGATGATAAGATAAATGATCAAGCACCCGAAATTCGTGATCATGATACAGATCTGCAAAGCAACGGATCCCAGCCGTCCAAAAGACTCCCCCATGACCCCGGCATACGTCACCGCCTCGCCGGAGTACGTATACCTCATCAAGAACTCCACCGACACCTCCACCAGCACCGCCACCACCGCTATCAGCACAAACGCGGGGACCACGCCGAGGACCTTCATAGTCGCCGGGATCGACATTATTCCCGCACCGATGATGCTTGTGGACACGTTGAACACGGCTCCGGCGACCGACGCCGGCCGCCGGAGAGAATCCGACGGCGGAAAATTCCGCTTCGGGAGGAGAGGCGCCAGCGTGGACGGTTCTCCGGCGGAGGAATTTGACCGCGGCGACTTCATCCCGGCGGTTGGGGTTAGGTAGTTTAATTAGCTTTTGTCTTCTTATTCATAATTTGCATTTATGCTTGTTGAGCTTAAATATATAAATTAATTTATTGTAAAATTACCGAAATAGTCGGGGTGGTGGCGGGAGATTTGAATGGTTAAGGAAGAAGACAGAAGGGTAATTTGGGGAATTAAAGGAAGCTATTCAGGATGTAGTTGGATGTTGATTGGGCCATGTAAGCAAGAAATGAATGTGGACGGAAAAGAGGCTTATTAGGTCATTTTATGCGAGGTTCACGAACCTCAATTAAGATTTGATCTTTTTCTTCATGAACCTCAATTAAGATTTAATCTTTTTTTAATTTAATAATTTTTTATAAATTTTATAGAATGATTGATGTTGACAATTTCTAAAATGTGAATTTATAAGAGAAGAAATAGGTTTATAAAAAATGAAATATAGAGATCACATGAGAAAGACCGGTGGAATGCTCTTACAGTTATTGCTTTCCTTTTCTATTGCAGGTAAAAAGAGGCTCTTCTGTCATATTCATGAAGCTTTGTATACAGAATTTAAATGTATATTTAAAGTCTAAAATCTATAAAAAAAAATAACAATAAAAATAAAAATAAAAATGTGCTGTATTGGGAAATATAACAAATATACTATTGACCATAAGCTTTTATATAGATTCATGTACTCCTAGTGTCTCCATATATATATGTGCATACTGTTCTTTGAATCTTGATGCATGATTTTTATTTTGTAATTTTTTGAGGAGGATTATTAATACTTTTAGATATAAAAAAAAAAAAAAAAAAAAAAAAAAAAAAAAACAGGGCATGATACCAAGCAATGCATGTATATGTAGAAACATGTGACAATGTTATAAAAAAAATAACAATAAAAAAAAAAAAAACACGCAAGACAAGTTATAAGTTAGAAATTGCGTACTTCAAAAAATAATTTAATTAACATACAAGTTCGTTCATTCTTTTTGCAAGGGAAGATTCAATGTATTTTAGATAACGTTGGTGCTTGCACAAATATCACTTTATATATATATATATATATATATATATATTTTTATTTATTTATTTATTTTGTACATAAAGGGTTCACTGAATTTAGTCCAGTGTTAATTATTTACTAAGTATTTTCATTAAGTCAAATGAAGCACGAATTGTTTTTGTCATTCATTGCATAAGGAATCTGCTTTGAAATGGTGAAATAAATGAGAATTCAATAGAAAATTGTTTCGAAGTTTGGTTTATATATATTCTTCCATTCATATTTTCCTATTTTTGTCGGTCCAAAATTATATATTTTTTATTTAAAATTATTATAAATAAATATGTTACTAAAATACCTCATTTAAATTATTGCATTGACAATTAATATGTTAATATTCTCAATAAGAGCATAAGTGTAAGAAAAAGAGTCATTTAATAATTTGAACCATATTTATCGAAAATTTTCTTAATTTGTGTAAAAAGTAAACCGAGACTATTTTTTAGGGAGAGTGGAAGTAGACGAATATAGTATCGAATGACATTATAAGGCCAAGAAAATCAGAATTAGTATAGAAAGTTGTTGAGGCAATATTTTTAATTAGTACAGAAAGTTTATAAATGAGAATTAGTATAGAATTAGTGTCACATTATTTTGTACAAAATTTCTATCTTAATGTAATAAATGCAATGTTTTCTTCATCGATTCAACGGGTGAATTTTTTAAGCTTATGCAAGGTCAGAGTAAATTATCAGGTTGAAAGCTATACTCTATAATCCGAACAATTTTCCCGAGTACCTCACATATTGTCATAATTAAAGTTCTCGTATCAATCATCACATATATAATATTATCCGATAATTTAAATTTGAGAAATAATTAACCGAAAACTATATTATCTTGATCATCTTCATATCAATCAACCCTAACTAATCTATTTAGAATGTCAAATTCCATCTAATTATCTATGCGACGACATCATTATTAAATTGTAAATAGTAGTTTAGTTAGTTGTAATTTATAATCATACATACCTAAGTGCAAAATAGATTCTGCACCTGTAATAGATTTGAATTATAAATGATTTTTATTTTATTGTCGAGAATCTTCTATTATTAACACGAATGACTAATTAGTTTACGAAACAAGGATATAAAAAATGGTACGCCGATTCAGGAACATGGTTTCAGTTCACAGACTCATGAGTTTCACTTATTTTAGATAATAATTATGTTGTATCAATTTAATAAAATTGTTCTTTATGGTTTAGTTAGTAGTTGTTAATACAAATTATACATGCCTAATGCGAAATAGATTCTGCACCTGCAATAAGTTTAAATTATAATATGGTTTTTATTATTGCATAAGATTATCTACTGAAATTGATATTAGCGTCGCATAAAAACCTAACTTGAATATATTTATAGGTTAGGATCATGCATGCTTTTATTGCAACTTGAATATCACGGTTTGTATCATGGAAACGGAGATAACGACTAAGTACATCATACATTTCCCAAATCCCAAGATACAAAAATTGTATACACCAAATATATATATGTAATGCCTAATAATTTATAAACCAAAAATATGAAAACATGGTACGCGGAACATGGTTTAAGTTGACAGACTCGTGATTTTACTTATTTAAGATAAGATTAATCAAACGATTAAAGAAAAACCTTTTGACTTTAAATTGAAAAACAGATTCTTCTGTTCAAAGAAAATGTTCTTTGTTTGTCCACTCAAATGTTTGACTCTCAATTTTAAGTAACTATTCTATTCCTCAAAGTCTAATTGACAAAAATAAATTAAAATAAAGGAGTGAAAAAAATATTTTATTCTAATATTTTATTGAAGAGTTGACATCCTAATGGTAAAATAAAGGAACAAGAGAGGGCCACCCTAACTTAGTACAGAGCCTATAGTTATTAGCAAGATATTTTAGGTCTAGGCCCATTTATGGTGGCCCATTGTCTGGTATGCAGGCCGGGGCAAATCCACGTGAGCATCACGTGAGTTATGAGCTGGGGGCACGCAATGGGCCATTGCGTTCACGTTTTATGCTCCCTGTTATTCTATGAAGGTGTGGGACAGCAAGTAGCAGAGGTGGAGGCGAGGATTATAATATTGCGGGTATTAAACGTCATAAAAAAATTTTAAGATAAAATTGGGGGAGAATAAAATTGCATAAATAAAATATACATTAAGAAATTAGATACCAAATGTATTTTTTTTCAAATTGCATTATCAAATACTAGAAAATAACAATATGATTCAACATTGTCTATAGGTAGGGGCCAACAAAATTCTGCCATAAATGAGTCTCACAATGGGTAAACATTGATATCAATTTTCAGCTGTCTTTATCAAGAGCGGGCATGAGTTGTGTACACAAAAATTGGTTATGCGTACGAAAAAAAAAATCAGAGATCTATACAGGGCATGTGTTGCCCATAATTGGAAAGGGGCCTGCCCCTCACATCCAAGAAGCTGATTTTTGAATCAATGATTAAAATTAAATGTATAAATTTTTTTAAAAAAATTACATAAAAAAACTTTTTTAATCTCAACCGTTGATTCAAAAATTAACGGCACGTATGCACCAGGCAGGGACTGCCGCACTTCTGCCAGGCAGCCCGCAGTCCGTAATAATTCAATAGTGGAATTTCGACACTTAATTGATAGGATTGTGGAAAATGAATCCAAAAGTAGCAACTATAGAGAAGTACGTTCTTGTAATACTCGCACAAACACACTCAACCAACCCAACTCGAAGCACACGTGAGGCTTTATAACATATTGTTAGTAGATTTGTGATATTGCATATAGCAAATCTCTATCCCTCGCAGAGATGTGGTGCATTTTGTTGGCCTTTCTCTTCACTATGGAAGCTAACTTGAGATGGCAACCTACCAACGTGGTCGCTTGCCTGCAACCCATTCGCCCACTCATGTCCGCCCACAAACAATCTGGGTACTACAACCAACCAACCAATTGCTCAAAAAAAATAAAAATAAAAATGAAAATAAAATTCAGAAAGACGATGCTTTTAAGATTTATTATCCATGCCAATCTTTTATTGAGCGTAGTATTTATATATATATAACTAAACAAATGTCAACAAATGGATCCAAGTACAACATGCTCATGTATCACCATGAGGGAATCGAAATGCCCTTATCTTCTTCTGGGCCATCAACCAAAAACATCGGCATTTCTCCCTTCAAACTGGAGTAGGAGTAACCATGAATTTTGCGGAAAAAACTTCTCTAAATTACCTAAATCTCTAATGGAAAAAAAGAATCTAATAACTTACAGAAACGACTCATGGGGAAAATATACACAGTTGGAAAGAGAAAAACTTTGATCTCAAAACTAAAGATAATGCTATGACGTACAAAATGCCTCAAAAAAGTCTTGTAGGAGACCCTTCACTCCGTTCGATTAGGTCCTTCCATGAGGTAACCTTAAACAAGTACCTGGCAAATTAGGACTCCAGATCAGACGAAAATGTCCTTGAAAGATGTCTCCAATTTGTCAACAGTTCCATTTACGGAGATCATCTCTGGCAGATGGGTAGAGCCTCCATTTTTGGATCTAAGGCCTATTTGGTTGTAAGCTGAGTTTCGAATGGCAGAGCTAAGGCTGCCCTCAAAGTACGTGGAGTAAGGGAAATACTCCGCACATCGCGCTTTCCATCCTACAATGCAGGATCCAGTTCAGTGAAAGTTGGTAAATTTGTAACTCCTACACTGCAGTTTAATCTTATAAAGACCATGCAGAACATAAACAAAGCCAAAGTCTTGAGCATAAAACTATATAGAATGCCCATGTTTAAGCACACACAAGAAGGTCCCGTAATATATAAAACAAGAAAAATAAACGAGAACTCATCACATCCTGCATCTAATTAAAGCTCTATGCAATTGTTGTTATCGAAATGAAGAAATGAAAAGCATTAGACTTCACATTTTTTTCCCTTGTTATCTGATAATCACATAGTAGACATGCTATATACTAAACAAGACGAGAGAAAATGAAAGGAAGAAGTGAGACTACCACAAATATTTTCTACCCAGAACCTATAGTTTCCGTGTCTCCCACTTAGGACAAGTACAAATTCCATACTTGATTGAAAGAAAGCACATGCTGAAAACTTACGAGAACACCACCCAAGAGACTAAGCACAAATTCCATGCTTGATAGAATGAAACCACATGTTGACAAGTTATGAGAACATCACCCAAGAGACACTCAGATATAACCTGAAGGCACAAAAGGAAAAAAATCACATGAAGAATCTTACCCAATGCAGCATTGCGGTCTTCCAAAGTTGTTCCAAAGAGTTTGTGAACTGCAATGCAGTCTTTAAGTTTCCATTCTCTCACAAGTCCAAGGGCTCCATTTCTAGTTTTCAAGTGACAGATTAAGCATTCAATAATTCCAAGGGGTCAGAAAGAAAAAATCCACGCTAAATAGAGACAACTATACTGAAGTTTTAATACAATCATTGAACTTACATTTGCACCAGGTTGTTGGATGAATCTTCCACTAACTTCACAGCCTCAGCTTTCTTGCTGGTGTCCAAAATATATAGCATTTCTGCAACTGCTGCTCTATGCATCAAGGAATCTGCAAAGAAAAATTATCAATATAAGCAACAGTTGCAACAGAAATAAAGGATGTTCCAGTATGGGCTTTTGAGATAAAGTAGATGAAGACCTATGTGCTTTTCAAGGAAAGCAGTGTTCGACTCTATAAGAGATCTTTCATTCAACTGGCTGTAGAAAAAGGAAAAAAAATTCACTGAACCTTTACTCAAAAATTATAAAAATCAAACAAGATATCTCCAGTAGAAATATGAAGGACCTGAACATTGGCCGCTCTGCTTCTAAGACTGCCCAAACAAGTTTCTCTGCATCGGTAGTTGGAGCAGGCATAGTTCCAACTTTGTGGAAAAATCTTATCTGCCATAAAGAAATAAAGCAGTTTACATTCAGCAACACAAGTAGCACACTTTCCGCTAAAGGTGCAACATGCAAGGACGAGACTCCAAGGAAGGAAATTAAATAATCTTCAAAGAAAATGTGCGTGCAAAATGAGTTAGTGACAAATATGATACCAAGCTGCGATGAGAGTCTGGATTATCAGCATCCAGTCTTGAAAGTTGCTTTACAGCCTGCAAGTGAAAGGAGAAACACATCATTAAGCCACCTCATAAGCTGAAAAGGGAAAATACACATTGTAGGAAAACGAAGAGCAGACTACGAGAAAAACAAGGGAAAAGGGGAGGGAGTGGAGTACTGGGAGGAAGATGAAGAAGGCATAAAAGAAAGGGGTGAGAGGGATGGATGTTTCTAAAAGAAAAAACAAGGCGTTGACTTTGTATATAAAACTACCTGGAGGGCAAGTAGAATCCTTTGCTTCCTCATATTTAGCTCAAAGGAAAGCATGTGTGTCTCCAGTGAATCAGGAGAATGCTTCTGGAGCAGCTTCAAGTACTTTGTAGCTTCCAAAAGTGGATCTTCGACCTAGTTAACCACATTAACATGAACCTAGTTGAGAAGTATTGACCAAACCCAAACGTGAAGGTAAATATAATGGAGGATCTCAACAAGTTGTCAACACGAATAATAGATTCTAACAAAGGGGAACACGCAACCTGTAATAACTTCTCCCCATGTGGATCTGGATCCACCGGCTTGACATTCCGTTTTCCAGTCTTTGACACACTAACATTTGATTCTTCATTTTTAACTTCTGCCTCCTGAGATAAGGAAAAAGGATACAAGTTCAAGGACACATAAGCAGATAAAATAAATCTGGGTAGAAGAGAAACGTGAGCAAATTACTTTCTTAGCTCGAGCTTCTGCCTTCTTCTGCTTTTGTCTAAGTTTCTTCTTCTGAGAAGCAGGTAACTTTGACATTTCGTCATCTTCTTCTGCGGCCGACTTTGGAGGCGAATCAAACAGTTTTATATAGCACCTAAACCCAAGGGAGAGGATCAATAGTCTTAAAGGAACTCAAAATTGGTTCAATAAGATACATGAATAACATCAGATTAATGAGAACATGAGAGTGAAGCCCACCTCTAGCATGATGAAACATCTCAATCAATTATCAATAATCTTATCAAAATAGACTAGCTGAACAACTAGAAGACAGTAGTGGTAGAATGTCAAATCACGAAAAAATTTGATCAGCAGCACATAAAAAGCTTAACCTGATAGCTCCAGCAGCTGCTTTACGGAAATATTCATGCGAATGCAACCGATCTTGAAACTTCAGCATTTCTACATAGGATCGCAAAGTCATCTTTCTTAAGCATTAAGAGTGGAAATCAAATTGGTCCTCTGTGATATCAGCATAATGCTTCTCCACGGCTAAGAACTTTTTCAAAGCTCGTCCAAGGTTACCTTGCCTGAAGTAACTTTCACCAGATGCAAGTTCATACCTTCCCAGGAAAAAATTTAAGCACACTTAGAAGAGGCAAGTAGCTAGCAAATTTCCATTTCCTACAATTAAATGGAAAAAGGTACTCAGCTACAAAGAAGTCATACCACATGCACTGCATATCATAAAGATTATTGTGCTGATCTCCATCTTTAGTAAACAGCACAGCGGTCTTCTCTGCCAATGCCACCTTCAGAAAAGTTTCCATATTATAGCATAACAAGTAAAGATAGAGAGGTGCATTGCAAAACCAATAATACTTGGAACAAATAATATGTACGAAAAACGTAGAATTAAAAGTTTCAGCTATGTACCTGATCAGCCTGGAGCATGCGTTTAACACATTCACTATTTAAATAGCGATCTGCAAGATCCATACCCCTGGCTTCATCTGCCAGTGCAGCAGCAGCTACTAGATCACCAGCATGCTTTAATATCCGACTCTGTATCAAAAGCCACTATAAGCAGGAGTAATCTAAATATTTATACAAAAGTTTCCATGTGAATTTAAATTAGATATACAGTGCTGAACATCTTTACACAAGTGGGTCTATGTAGGTGCAGATTCATCAGGAATCTTATACTTCAGCATATTCTTATGCTCATGAATGATATGACTCATAACTCATTTAAACCTGTTTGTGTAAAAAAATTGCTGAACCGAAGGTTTTTCAAAATTAAACCAAATTAAAAAAAAAAAAAAGTTTATCAAAATTTAACGTTCTCTTTTATACACGTTTCCGGTAAAAAAGAAACAGGACAAACTTGAGGCCAAACTAGTAAGGAAAATGTGTAAATGAAATTTAAAAAACAAAAAAAACAAAGCAAAGCATCAGATCAACATGGCTTCTCAGAAAAAAACATCAATTCACCCAAGGTAAATATCTGGATGCATTAATAACTTATACCTTAACAGAGTATAAATCAATCACGGTTGGGGTGTGCACAATAGCCTCATTAATTTTCTCGAGGGCAATATCATATTGACCCCGTCTGTCATAATGCTGCAAAAACACAGCTTTTCAGTAAAAATTATGACAGTAAAACGAAGACCACCAAGGCAGATGATTGGAGCGAACCTGAGCCAAGTAGAATAAAATCCATAGCAACGTTGAAGGGTGTTCCTTCTCCATCCTGCTCAACAGAAATAAAAGAATTAACCGATTAAATAAAAAATAGTGCCAACAACTCAGCTGTCCATACAAAACCGACTTCATTCGTAAAGAGCATGATAATCACTGTTTTCCTGCCTTTATGCACATATGATGGATAAACGTTCACCAAACCGTCAACAGCACAATGTACACAATTAATTCTTTTTTTTTTGGGAACATAATTAAATCTCTTTTTCTTTCTAAATTTTTTACTATTAGTTTATATTTTTGATAACTAATCTTTCTTATTGTTTTCATTTATACTTAATCTTCCTAAGATTTCTACTATATGTTAATTTGGTGCCAGGATATACTGGACATGAAAAAAAGGTTCAACTACCATGCACACAAGTGGGCCTGGAGAAAGATATACACAGGCACAAACACTATACAATAAGATTTTTGGCTAAATTAATCTTACCTCCCAGGGTATCCACATGTATTCCTAATTGAATGCTCCAACTCAAGAATGAGTTGCTCTAGAATGTCTGCCTGGAAATAAGCACAGAAGCAGGACCAGTTTCAATAAACATATAAGAAGTCCTTGGAAATATATCATCTCATCAACAGAAGAGACTTCACTAACCTTTTTGGGGTGATCATAGAGAGGAGACAGGTCAGAGAATAATGAAGGGACTCCCTACGCAAATAAGGTGAGTTATTGTTAGTTAAAGTTTATTAGTGCCTAGAAACAGAAGTAACAGATAAAAATATAAGGATACCTTCGTCAGGAGAGGCCTCATATAGGTATCAGCAGCCACCCGAAACTTTTCACCATTTAGAAAATCAAGAGGTATTCTCTGATGCAAACAGAAAGTGTTTTGCGTAAGCACTAGAAATTCATATAGTGCAAGGATGCTGAGAGAGCAAGAATTAGTTCTGAAAATGATTCAACAGAATGACTTCCTTCCGGAATAAAATACAGGCAAGATTTTCCAACGCAAACTTTTAAGTGAGGAATCATCATCCTCATGGATCATCAATCTATCCACCACAACAGAATTATGAATTCTGGAAAATGTAAATTACGAGGAAAAAATACAACTGAAGTGGGTGGTCAACCTAAGACACTAACTGTATTCTTTCATTCAATGATTCAATCCAACCAACCACCATTGATATTCTGTGTAACATCTACATCAATCTCTTTCTCCACATTAAAAATAAGCATAAATAACAAAAATGTTCACTTCCGCCCTCAAAATTACTTTCCCTACAATACTTTCTGCTCCATGATGTATGTTTATTTTTGAAAAGATGATAGGCTTTAGGTATATAAGGATGATGCCTCCCTAAAATATTGATTAACAAAGGACAGTTACCAAGCAACGACAGTAACCAACCACCTATCAATTTTAGTATTACTACTGGGAAATCCAGGCAATTCTAAAACTTCTCTAGCAAGTTCTGGCTCAACATTAGTCATTTTCTTTCATCCATTTAAACGTCATCAAGAAATGCAACTAATGAAGAAATTTCTGTAACAAGCTTAATACAATATAATACTCTCCGTAGAAGTCCGAAAGATAATTAAGACCTAATGCCAGTATGCATCATGACAATGAAGAAGAGATTAATCTGACCCAAAGTGTGGGCACAAAAGCCAAATCTTAGCATAAATGTGCATATTGCTTGAGCAAAGCAATTAAACAATTAATAGCTGACACTGTAAAATCCATTCTTTCCATTGCATATTTAAAAGAAACAAATTATTCCTTCAAAAGGATGAACAAATTTCAAGATGGAGGAATGTCTCACCTTAACAGCAGATGACCGAATATGTTGCTGCTGAAGCGATTTGTATAAGGCATCTAATTGATGAACTTCATCTGGGGTATAGCAATGGTTGCTTGATTGTATCCCCACACATTTCTGTAGCCCTTCATAGTATCTACAACCATGAAAAGAACAAAAAAATATGATATGGATAACAGATTTAGAAAATCAAATTGACAAATAATCCAAAAGAATGAACCTCGGCTTACAATTAGAGACGTAAAAAAATTAAAATTAATTTCAGGAATGGCAGAAGACTCTACATCACACCAAAATAATTGGTGCTAAATAGAAAAGATTGATTACCACAAATTGCAGAAAAAATTTGGTTCCTATGGTGGCAGAAATTACAGAAATATAGGAGCAATTCAACATTCTTACAGCTAGGAGCCTAAACACTAGAAGATGATCATGTATGTCTATGGTACATATTATTCACCACTTTTGACCGAAGTAAAATCGATCAAATGATCATCTAAGCAGACAGTTTGGCAGTAAGTAAAAACTTTCCAACAGAGGCATCTCTAAATACCTGTAATTGTCAGGGTTCATGGAAAGAAGCACTGTGTACAACTTTTCACCTTCTTCTCGGCAACCAAGCTTCACAAAAAGTGAAACCTCTTGCTCCTTGACAGCTAGCTTATCAACCTACAAAGACAAGTGGCACATGTATATAAGCTTCACAACTCGGTTTCAAAGAAAGAAAATTTCTGAATGCAAACAAGTAGGTTTCAAGTACTCACAATTTTAGGCTCTTTCTTGTGCAACTCCTCAAGAGCTCTCTCAAGGAAGCCGCATTCTTCCATTAAAGAAATCTGAAGCACCCAAACAAACATCATTAAAGAATCAAGTAAATGAAAAGTAGAGTAGCTTAACACAGTCGGTGTGAAAGTATTCGCATGTGTGTGTGTGTGTAGTAAAACAAGAGAGAAAGAGAGAGAGAGACAGACAGAGAAGGGTTGGGAACTTTAATAATAAAAGAGGATAAAAAAAACTACAATCTTATCACATTTCTGCCTCTGGATTTAGCATATAGAACTTCAGTATATCAAATAAAGAAGACAAGAAAATGCATCACACAAGGAAAATAACAACTTTGGGCAAGTAGGCAATAACCATAACTTCAGGTACATATTGCCTATACTTATAATATGTACTTCAATAGAATGTAAGTCTACTAAATGCGGTTTCCCCAATCATAGCATATAGTGCGGAAAAAAATAGAGAAAACTAATGTCTTCATTGCATGTCAGAGCTATTACCTTGTATAACAGCATTTCCCCATGCTCGCAACGCTCATTATCTGGAGGATAGTCATCCTCAAGTGTCCCTTCATACGCTTCAAGGATGTCAATTGCTTTTGAAGCACTTGAAAATAAACCAAAAGGATTATTAAATAACCGTTGCTGGACAAAATTATCTCATGTCAACAACTACCATCTTATGCTATAAGCAAGCAGACAAAGCATGGTATTTTGTAAACCAAAATAGTAAAATGTTATCTGAAGAAATGGCCCGTAGCATTATTCCTAGGCTCCTATCAATAAGACTGCTGACAACTACAAAGATGCGTACCAGACATCACTCACTTTTTCCCTATTTGTTACACTCGGCCAAAATGTGATCACAATTAGTAACTACTGACTTGCACATTCTTTCAAACAAAATAAATATTGGCTCTTCTCACTGTAGTGATTTCCTTCTGTCCCTAGTTCCTAGTAGCATTCACGAAATGAATAAGATGAGAACTCACCAAGATATCTCACAACTTGTTACGATAAGGTAATAAATAGGATGGCAAAATACAAATCTGACAACAATATAAAGAGAACCACCATAAGATTTTCAAGTGCCAGCCAGAGTTAAATAAGTATTTCAATGCCTCTTCATAATAAATACATATGAGAAATCAAAGATCAAAACTAGTCTTATTATTTTAATCTTGTAGTTGCTGAAAATTTCGACAACTACATCAAATTTGCTAGACATAAAATCTGAAATTAAAAAGAGAGAGAGAGAGAGAGAGAGAGAGAAAATAACTGGCAGAACATTAATCATTATTAAGTGCATGAAGAAAGCAACCCTTTTTTTTAAATTACCACTTAAAGTTGGCATACACTAGATGTCATCTTAGAAGTCAAACCATACTTGGAATTCAAATGGTGGGAAACAGCAAATCCAATCCAATTCATGCGATGATTTGGTTTTAGAGTTAGCAATTGTTGCCTTGTTTCAACAAAACCCGCCAAATCACGCATTTGTGCCTGAAAATGGAAAAGAATACATGAGACAGATCAATGACAAGACACTTGATGACATGCTCCTGTGAAGCTACAAATAGACAGCAAAAAAGAAGTCCTAGAAAATCAGAAAACAAAATGGATAAGTTACTACAGTCACTTGTATTTCCCAAGCTAAATAAGATTCACAGACAAGTCTCCTTATCTTTTCCCTCTCTTATCCATTACAATGTTGACCACAATGATAGACAAAAAGCTAACCTATAACAACTAACCCAGAACCAAAGGGTCAGCAAAAAAGTGCTTGGTATGAGGTTGAAGGATTAAATATTAATATCTCACCTCCTCTCCAGTGTGCCAAATAATATTTTTGAACAGTATGTTCTGATACAAAGGTTAGCGGGCCCAATCCATGCATAACTTATTAACATTGAGAAGCTTTAAATGTTCGCTATTCAAACAAAGTAAATGAAATGACTTAGAAAGATGAATGACTGGGTACACAAAATGATATTATATTAACCTGTAAGAGTGACAAGTCCCGCAATATCTCGATATTTTCGGGATCAATCCTTAAAGCATTCCGGTAGCATTTAATTGCTTCTCTGTATTCTCTATCTGAACGGTACAGAAGGCCATAAACATGCCAACATACATGACTTTTGAGGTTATTCTGCATAGCCACGAAGAATATAAGAACGAAGACCAAATGAAATATATATTAGCAACATAATGACCAATAACAATACGTATGAGAAGCCAAAGAAAAAAAACTCAGACAGCATCCCAACCTTAAGACCAAGACGTACAAGTTCATATGCTTCTTCTTTGCGATCCATGCAATTCAAGGTCAACCCCTTCATTGACAAAGTTTCTGACAAAGTAACAGTGATTAATAACTGGTGGTAGAGCAGAACTGAACAAGACACAGTAGCAAAAAAGCTCAAGAAAAGAACAAATAGAATCCAGCGGAAACAGATCAAAGACTTCTGGAACAGTAAACAAAAATCCAGTAGCACCATTAGATGTTCTTCGCTTATAAAACAAGAGAGACTTATTACCATAAGCATAATTTCACACCAAAAAACAAAAGGAATATTTGCTTAAAAACAAAAGGGGAAAAGTCTAATCTTGCCACGATACACAATTAGATCAAAAAAACTTATATCCAATATTCACAAACCAACAAATGGCATATTGTAAGCTTTACAAACCTCCATGATTAGGATACTTCTTCAGTATGGAATCAGCTGCCTTTAAACCCTTCTTATACTGTTTGGTTTCGTATGATTTCTGCAAGAACGAGTGCAAGTGAGAAAAATGCATTCAACAGAAGCATTTCGTGGTCGGGACGGTACAGCATTATCACATCAAGAAAAAAAACAGTATGAAATAGACTTGCCATGTTAGTCGAAGTTTTGACATGATTCTGAAATTCTGACAAAGTAAGCATAATAGCTGTATACAATATAAAACAGACTTTCATAATCGTAATCATCCAAGGTTGATTTAAATAACTGGAATACCACACTCGTTCGTTAATAAGAATGTATCTCACAAAATTTGACGCCATCACAAAATAAAAAGCGGCCAGGAAAACTACTAATACTCGAATTAAAATTCTAACTTAACTGTTAGGTAAGCCTAGCCACCACGGCAAATTCATCAAGAAATTCTCATCCACAAAAAGATTTTATTTTCCACAAAATCAAACCCCTTTAACATATCAACTTCCCAGTCAGCTTATGAGCACATGCATATACCTCTACTCAATTGATTATACAGGAAAACAAAAAAGGGTCATGGACTCAGAGATAATAAGCATTGGATGAGCTATATAGTTAACACTGTTCAATTAGATTTACACAAAAAGGCCTAAAGTAATTGCAGCAAACCGGGACAACGCATAAACAACGCCAAATAACCGAATTCCCACTTCAACTAACGTCAAAGCTACACAATTTCAATGTCACAATCAGCAATATCTAGAGACTCTTTCATCCACATAAAACACATACAAAATCTAACACCTATTTTCTTATTTCATCTTTTCAGTGGGATTACAGTTAATCTATTGCACTGGTAAACAAAAAGAGCAATAAAGTAAGGAGATAATGAACAATGAGTTCTAGTTATCCTTAACCATGCGAAAAAGTCGAATTCAAAGTTTATCTAAGGTGAGAACATTAAAACATCTAGGGTTCACCGAGTCTAGTAAAACATACACAAAAGCCAACACCCTTTTTCTTAATTCGTCTTTTTAGTGGGATTACAGATGGCCAATTGCACCAATAAACAAAAAGACATACAAATTTAAGAGCTAATGAGAAAAAAAAAACTAGCTTATTTCTAACTTGGAAAAAGCTAAATGCATCTAGCCTAAAGCTTCCAGCTTTTTTGGGCCAAAACAACAAATAAGCTAAGCTTAAAAGTTGCGCAACTAAATCATGCCAACTTTTAAGCAAAAAAGCAAAAAAAATGGAGCATAAAAGCTGCAACCAAACAAGCCCATGGTTATACTTAAGCAACCGCAGATATTCGAATTCATACTTCAATTAAGGTCAAAACAATACATGTAAGGTTTACAAAGACTTGTAAAACATACACAAAAGCCAACACATTTTTTCTTAATTCATCTTTCCGTGGGAGCTTTGTGCACTGGATCGTCCATATATCTTTCCACTGGGATAACAGATGACCAATTGCACTTAAAAACCAAAAGAGCTACAAATTTACGAGGTAATGAGCAATGAGCGAGTTGAAATTATACTTAAACGATAGTTCAATTAAGGTCAAAACAGTACAACATCCGGGGCTTACAGACAGTAGTGAAAGATATAAAAAAAAAACACCGACACCTTTTTTCTTAATTCACCTTTTTAGTGGGATTAGAGATAACCATTTGAAATAATAAGCAAAAATATTAACACATTTAAGACCTAATAATGAGCAAGTTAATTATGCTTAAACGACGATAAACAGTTGAATTCATGGTTCAAATAAGGTCAAAGCAAGATATCTAGGGTTTATCGAGAGTAGAGAGAGAGAGAGAGGGAGCTTACGACGATGAGTTTGAAGAGGTTGGCCTCTTTGGGAGGGAGTGAAGCCGCCATTGTTGGCGGAGCAGAGCGAGAGTGATTGAGAGAGAGAGAGAGAGAAAGAGAGAGAAGATTAATATGTACAGAGATGAACTTTTGCGGGAGCTGCCGGACAGAGAGAGAGAGAGAGAGAGTGGTGGTGGCGTTTACTGCAACCCTACTGAACGAGGAGTAGAAGAAAGAGATGTTGATCGAATTGGGAAAATAATAATAATAATAAAAAAGAAGTATATACAAATACAAAAAACTTATTGGATTAAACGAGTTTTTAATCAAAATATTGTAATTGCGAAAATATATCAAATAAAAATTATCTTCAAAATAATCAAAAAAATTAAGATTGTTATGAAATTGAGTTTGAAATTGTGCGAAACTTCATTTGTCTTCGTCTTTTCGAGAATTGCAGTTTCAAACTTTGATTTTATATTGAAACTGCAATTTTTACAACATTTTATATTTTAAAAATTATTGTTTCCAAGATTGATGCAAAAATCCAAATTTCAAATCATAGTTTTGAAATGTTGAAAAAATCATCATTTAAATTGTGATTTTGAAAAAGTAATACAAAAATCGTTGTTTCACTTCAATTTTTGATAAAATTATTTGTATGCTTATTATTTTGAAAACAATCAAATTTTATAAATAATTCATAAATTTCTTTCTGCCTTCTATGTGAACTTTTATTTTGTTTTTTTTTTCTTTTTCCTAATTACTAGGGTTTTATTAGAATAAATGTCCCTACAGATTTCTCTGAAGTTGTCCCATAGTATCATTTGAACCTCCCACTGTGTAGTCCAATAATTATCAAATTTTGTATGATTTGTTTTAATTTTCTATATAATCCTCTGCAAGTCAATTGTGGTAACTCTTATATTCTGATTTATTGAGTTTTAACCCTCCCTACCATGAAAAAATTGATACATTCATGTTTATTAAGCCTCCGCCAATTTGACTTTCCCCAAAAAGTGCCATTACAAAAGCCAAATAAAGGAACATCCTAGAATCGAATGTCTACCATGCCGAAGATTGAACTTTTGGAAAACAGAGGCATCAGCCGCGTAACACCTTCACTGACTAGCAGGATTCCATAAGTTGCTCGAATGTTGCTTTACATCAATGATCCATACGCAACGGTGGATAGGACCCTCCGTGGTGAGGATCCAACAGTGCAAAACTCATCAGAGCATATAACTGGAGTAAATATTGAAGCTGCCTTCATTCCGCCTTCCTGGTTGATGTAATTTTGTGGACATTTAAACGATATGAGTGCACTACGGATCAAATACGATGGCACAACAATACCCTTGGCCGATCACTATGTCAGTGACAAGGGACTGGCTAACACGGGATAATCCAAGTGTGGCATAAAACCACGCTGACATACAAAAAACATAATACACGACGACGTATTTTACTTGAACCTGAAAACAGAAGAACGAAAAGCAGTGTCTGTACATAAAACTTGGCCAAGTCGAAAATCAATCACCATACAAAGGGATTGCTACTAGCCTTAGTCGCGTTCTCTCTCTTTCTCTCTCTCACTGACGAAGGTAAACCAGCATGAATCTTCTAATCTCTAATACAACTTCCTCATTGTTTACTAAGCTTAGAAGCTACATTCCCGAAAGCAAGCTCTATTTCATCTTCTGTCATCTCAATTGTTTCATCACTGTCATAATCATTGTTACCCTTCTTACTCGAAGCAGTTCTAGGCCTTTTATTCTCTACTGAATCCTTATTTAAAGTACTTAATTCAGCCTCGTAAATTTGCTTCCACGTTGTGGCTTCCTTGCAAAGCTCTTCCTTAGAGATTCCAGTGCAATCAAGCTTTTTCAGTTCCTCAATCGCCCGAGGAACAAAATTCCATTGCTCAATTATTTGGTGAATGTCCTATATACATAATCATCCACAACGCAAAATGAGCTAATTTTCAAAACCTTTAGTAATCACAATTAACTCAATTACGCTTCAAGCTCTCAATAATATAAGCGAGCCCGCAAGTGGGATCTATGAAAACAAATCAAATAGACTTTTCTCATTTTCAGGAGACCTTTTGCCTAGTAAAAGGAGTATAATGTACCTGTTTTCTCATTTTACAGGAGATTCTTTTACTTAGGAAAAGTAGTTATACCTGCTTTTTCTGAAATGCATCTATGATATCTTCCAAGAAGGCAAGGATACCACCAGCAGCTATCGACTTTATTTCACTAGCCTCTGGCTGCAACAAAAGCACAGAAGAATGAAAGGCAATAAGGCTGATGCCTAAGATATAAACTTCTCTCGTAAAGTTTAGGAGAACATACATAGTAGTCCAGTGTTTATTTGTAACAAAATAAAGGTGTGGAACGGATTAAGCCTTTAAAGAAAAGGGTATATACGAGCATCAAATGCTATGAGCCAAGGAAAATTGCATTTAATTTATTGGACTTAAAAAGAAGCCAACATCATATAGTTCCTTCATATTATTAGGGGAAAGGACCATTGGGCAGTTAGGGTGAGAACACGTTATATGAAAACAAGTCTCTTAAGATTTACCTTTTCTTTTTCGTTCTCCAGACTTGAAATGGCCTTATTAAAATCATTAACAACCCACTTCTTCACTTCAGAAGGGGAGAATCTAGCAGACTTTGTAACTTCACTCTGCTCCATAAGGAAAATGAGATGGAATCGGAAATTAATGAAAACACAAAACTAAGTTTAGGGAAATTTTCTGGAAAGACTTCGCATTGATACGATGAAAATTGATTTCAAGAACAACCTTGGTAGTTGACTTTACATGTGATCCTCTAGGGGCGGGAGATTGGAGGTCTGCAAGTGACATTCAGTCAGGACATTGTGATAGTGTAAGCCACCAACTGAAAGGAAATTTAAAAATCTACTAGATTGCAATACAGAAGAAAAAATCCAGATCTATTGTGCAATGCCCCAAGTAAAAATACATAAACATAGGGATAGAACCTTGTTCCCTAGAGCAGTTGCCTACATTACATATAAGTAAACCGTTTTACCCACTTCCCAAAGGCCCAAACTATAGAACTTATAGACACAATTATACAAGCCCTAATGCTTACCCAAATTATAAAGTATCATATGCCTCAAAACAAAGTCAGAAACCGAGGTTTAACATGTAGCCTGGCCTCCATTGCTAAGACCAATTTACAATGATAAACCAGAAAAGTTCATCCTACACCCAAAAACCTGCACTTCCATATTTTGTCAAAAATGACATAGATAGAGACAGAGAGGGAGGAGAGGGGGAGAGAGAGAGAGAGAGAGAGACCTTGACTTGCTTCCACAGAATCGTTTTGTCGACGCCATGGTTTCCCCACATACATAAGGTAACTGTCCATATCAACAAGCTTTTTCTGGCTGTAGCATTCCGATATCCACTCCTAGCCAACCAAGAAATAAATACTACACCTGTCAGGAAATTACTTCAAGAGAGTAAACAATGAGAACACAAAGAGAGCCAAGAATTAGAGGCCTACAATTAAAGATAATTTCAACCTAACAAGTAAAGACTAAAGGAGAAGTGCAAAAACCAAACCCTCCAAGTGACTTGCATACCATAAATAATATAACCAAGGAAGACTTTGATGAACTTACAAGATTAAAGAAGTAAAAATGTAATTCAAATATCATTCAGAAGTAACAACCTTGGAAACAATAGTTCCACAGTCTGACTCAACTTGGCGAAATTTTGGGGTGTTTGGGAATGCACAAATCAATAGGGTGCAATCGGAATCCCAATCAGCCTTATACTTTCCACCCATTTCCAAGGCCTGAGATCTCAATATACTGCGCTCGGGATTAACAAAACCAGACAGTACAAACACAACTCCTTCCTGTGGAAATTAATTTCTTCAGTACAAGACTTAAAAATAAAACAAAGATCAAATAAAGAAAAAAGACACCGGATTTTCAACCGTGTGCTACCAGAAGCTTGGAGAATTTTGAGGCACCCGAACTTGGTGGCAAATGCTTTCGGTTATTTTCATTTTTCTGTTGATCACTCTCTTGAGATTGTTTAGTAGTTTTGCGTGCATTACTTTCCTCATCCCCACCAGAAACAGGCTTCTTTCCTTTACATTCGTTTTCATTCTCTCTGGCACTCATCCATGATGGTAGATTTCGCCTAACATTCTTATTGGAACTGCTTTCTTTTGAATCAGACATATTGATTGTGTACCTACATATTGGCAAGCTCTTGGAATTACACATGCAAAGATGAACCGAATATTTCTGATACATAATTGACCATATTGCCTTTGCATGACCATAAACAATTCTCTTGCTCTCTCACGAACAGCCTAACTGGAGGATTTTGAAATCCCTCGACAACTGAAAAGAACGTGAATGTGTTCCGAATGCATCTTTATCCATTTTACATTCATTTATTTTTTTCCTTCCCAAAAATTCAAATTCAGCTTTCTACTTGAAGTCGAAACAAATAGAGCTCCCTCTCTTCTATTTTCAGAAAATAAAACTAACAAATGTCAAAAAAACAAAAGGTAATAGCAAAATATGCATTATGGGGATACCGGACACTCCCCTATTGTCCAATGTCGACACAACTGTTGATGGGTGTATCACTCTTCTAAGGCTAAATCTGATAATGCTTTTGATGGGTTGTTTCTCAAACAAAAGCAGACTGCAGTGTTTGGTAAAATAAAAAACAGTTGTTTGTCAACATCTGATTAAGCTTTTCTAGGTAGGAGTACTTTTAGAATCACTTTGAGATATGCTTTTGAAAGTTGATTCCGTTTTTAATATCCTGAATCATACTAGAATGTTTCCAAGATATGACTCCTCTTGCCTTTTGAAAATAAAAAATATATTTTTATCACATCATAACCAAGTACCACTTTGTTTCTTAAAACAATTTGAGATTCAATTATGAAACACTGCGATAGAACCCATTCTAAAAATCAACTTAAAAAGAGAAAATGATAAGCGGATGCTGAGAATCAACAGCATTATCAAACTAAGCTTAAAGCCAAATTAAATTGTTCTTGTTTTCGTATAAACAAATTCAACCTCAAGAACAAGGACTAATCGGTCATGCATGTTAAAAATATCAATAAATTACAGCTACTCCACTATATTTATTCATATAATCTTCGAACGATTAATGGAAACATCGAATAAATATAAGAAAGAAAACTAGTAACTGCAATCAGCGAGCTCTATACAATTACATATGCTATATATACACATGAACAGGTGTTTAGAGTACCTGTCTTCGCCTTCGTTCGGCGCAATTGAAATCCTATTTTCAAATCTTCCGAAAATGAAAATGGGATTTGATTTATTAATTTTGCTTTCGCAACAGTTTCTGGTGTCCTTTTTCTCTCCCTCTTGCCCTGTAATTTTAGTATTATTTGCAGTTAGGACCTTGATTTTAATTTGATTACAATCAAGACTTTCCACATGCGTGGAGATTGAGTTTGGGCATTTCCACCATACTATCAATTCCCATCCCTAAATTTAAATCTCGATGTATTAAATTCTAAATTAAAGGTTGAGATATGGAGAATAACCACGCTAGATCCTTTGAAATTAGAAATGCAAGTGGGGATACATTAGTCTCCCAAGTGAGGGCACATGTAATTAGGAGTGCAAAATTCGGGGATACAAACCAAATTATTCGGAATTCTAATTCGGGCTCGAATTTTATATTTTAAAAAATTCCAGTAATTCGAAAATTTGGGTAATTTAGATAATTATCTGAAATACCCGAATAACGAAACGACTTAGTTATATATATATATATATTAAGATAACGATATTATTTCATGTATTAATACTATTTTCAGATAGTTCGGATTTGAGGATTCAATATTATTTTCGGGGTAATTTGGGTTCAGAAAATTTGGGTAACCGAATTTCCCATATGCATAGCCCTAGGCACAATAGTCTCCCCACATCCCACAGGTGTCTGCAACTCGAGCTTTAAACAAATAGCTCAATTCAAGCTTGACTCGAGTATTGTTCAATCCAAACTCGACTTGAATGTCAAGTTTTAATAGGTTTTTATACTTAATTTGAGTTAAAGTCAAATTCAAGTATTAAAATACTTGACTCGTCTGAATTCTCAAGTAACTCAAGTAATATATAAATATATATATATATGTAAATAAATATATTTATTTATCAATATAAAGTGAAAAAGGAATTCCGACTTGTGTTCCAGTCGAGCTCAAGTCTTCATTTTGCAGCCGAATTAAGTTCGAGTGAAGTCTCGCACTTAAACTCAAGCTTGAAGTGCTAATTTGAATTGAGTCGAATCTGAGTATGACCAATACTCAGTTTGATTTGACTTGTTGCCACTCTTAGTCTCCCACTAATAAAACCAAATGACTAATAGCTTCAATTATTTGTCATAAAATAAAATAAACAACTAAGTTTAGAAAGAAAAAAAATCAATATTAAGGAAGTGAAAAAAGTAGAAGAAGAATTTTCCTGAAAATACCTAAATCAAACCGGCCAGATTAAAACAAAAACCATCACCGTGTCACAAAACCCAGCTTTTCAAACGGTTAGTTACCATATTTTGAAACTTAGCAATGTTACTTTAGCCCAAAAAATTTACTTTGTTCCCTAATTTGCTTTATATAGCCAAATGAATCTTAATTTTAATCATCAATAATATCTTACTCTATTATAAAAGTGTTAAGACCCTATACAATTTCCTATATTTTACAATAAAAAAATATCCCTCTCGTTATTACAAATTTACAAGTATTTTAGTTAATAATTTGAACAAAACATATATATTATCATTTATCAAAATATCATATTTTAAAAAATATTGCCTGTGATAATTATAGCAATGGTTTCCATACTTTCTACAATAATTCTTTTTTGTTTCAATAATTTTACTTACAATAACAATAGTTATCGAAATTTGAAAAATAGTTAAACTTAACCCACAAATTTTAAGAAAAATAA
>MKEJ01059652.1:0-12624 GCA_001753735.1 Embelia ribes
TTATTTTTTATTTTAAAAAATTTTAGTTTAATATTAAGTGATTCTCTTGAGACCTATATATACAAGATCTCTTTAATTATTTTCTAGCAGATTGATTGATGAATAAAAATTGAGATTTATTATTTTATTTTATTTTATTATTTTTCGCAATCGAGTTACGTCTTTTTATAGGTCTAAAGAGAATAACTTAATATTAAATTAAATATTTATAGAAAAGGAAATAAATTAAACTAAATAAAATGTTTACTTATTTGAATAAAAAAATAAATTAAAATATCCAAATTTTCTTTTTTTTATCATCATCAATTTTCCTTTTTTTAATCTCCATCAACTTATTTCTTTCTAATGTTAAAAAATAAAAAATATCATATAAATGTCAACTACACGTCAACTTTTAACCAAAAAAATATAAATTTTTGAGCTTATAAAATGTAGCAGTTCACAACAATGGTTTGAAAAATCATTAACTATAGAGATTAAAAAAGAAACTTAATTTGAGGGAGTGCTCATATTCTACCGGTGTAAAAGAGTTTCTCATGCCTTAGCTTTCAGTACGATGAATTGCTTATAATCACCGCACCCCCCCATATTTTTTTATACTTCAAAAATTAAATTCAAATTTTCTACGAATCTAACACAAAATAAATCTCAAACACTTGGATCAAATACTGCTAAATTAGAGGAAAATAGAAAAAAATTTGAATAAAGATAGAAACATAATTGAACCCAATAACAAAAAGATAAGATCTTGCCTACCAGAGTATAGGGTTTTGGTTGAGGGGATATATATATACATATGTATGTATATATAGGCGGCTGGTTCGAAACCCTAATCCTAGCGGCGGCGTTCTTGTTTGGGTTATTTACATGAACGGTCTCTTTGGTTCATGAAAATATTTATTTGGTCCTTTAAAAGTTAAAACTTAAAACTAGGTCTGTAATTAAATAATTATTACACTTATTCTTAGTTTGGAATGTTGGTAAATTTTCAAATTCGTTTATCAAAGTTATTTTTAAAAATGGCGGGCACCATCCTATCAAGTGATAAAAAAATAAAACAAAAAAATTACTTTAATTATTATTATAAAAAATGATGCAACTCAAATAATAACACCGTACTATAAACGTATAACATTGAACATAATGCTTATAGTGATGTGTCGTTTGTCTTTAATTACGCTAGTGCGACTGTAATATTTTTTTTCCAATGCTATAGTCTCTATGTTTTTGCCTTGTAGCTAGTTGGTCAAACGACCTTCATTCTTGGTCATCTTAATATGTACACATCAGATTTATGTACAATTAATCCGCCTACTTTCCGTTTACTTATACAAATAAAAGATATTAAAAACAAGATAATTAGAAAATTGGTCATTAGGTAGCTTCGAAAATTTATAGCTATTGTTTGACCGGTGTTTAACATATTTAACGAATAATTTTCAACAATAAGTGGCTAGAGTTAACATCAATTATACGTGTCGGGTCATAATAAATTAAAGGCGTGCCAATTCTCATTAATATATTGTGCCTAAATGCCTAAACCCTGTTTACTTATTAACTGATAAGAGGACTATATATAGACTTATATGGTTCAAGCCTGCAATGGAACGGGAAATTATCACATATTCATATGGTTGATTAATATTGCAAGATATTAACATTGGCTCAAGATGGGACAAGATGTCTATGGCCTACCGATCTCCAAAATTTTAATAATATTTACGTGTAAAATTAATTTTTTTTTTATGAAGTTCACTTTAATTTGTCTCTCCTGGAAAAACAAATTATAACTCCTGAGCTCGAGAGATGGAATATATAGGCCAACCACAAATTTTGAATTTGCCCCTGGGAATTCACACAATATGGAAAAGAAAGAATAATTGTCACTGTAAAAAGCAGTTTAAATTGACTCGGCCTCCATTCAAAGATTCTAAATCCATCATATATAATGATAAGTCCAGGGTTGCAACAAGGTTGGGAAAGGTTTTTGTCTATTGATAGAGTAATGGACGGCTAAGTTTTGAGATAGTATTAAAGAGAAAAGTGAGAAGGGTCAAGAACTAGTTGCTAGAAAAATGGTAATGGAACTAGTATATTGGCAATTTCATTTTGTATTGTATTTATTTGCATAATTTGGAAGATACAAAACTATCAACAAATCGAGCTAGCTAGCACAAGAAACGGTCTCGTGCAATAATCCATATAGATATTACAAAAACTCGTGAAATAGTCGCCTAACATTTCCAAGGTTCATGAACGAGAAAATTTTGATACCTTATATATGCACAACTGCCGTGCTTGAAAACCCATTATCGGTCTAAAGCAAAGGTCTTACCTACTTATGTAACTTGTGTGTTAGAGTATAAACATTCTTCTAAAAAGTAAAAAATATGTGCAAATATTTTCTTGCACAGTTTACGAAAAAAAAAAATGTGTGGGCTCTTAATCGAATTTGTCACGATTTTGTGAAACGTGGGTTATGATTACGTGTTAAAGCTATTTTAAAATGATGCCCTTAAAAAAAATGAATATTTAGTTGTATTGACGATTTATTAAACTAAAACTCATACTTCTCGTAAGCTTACTCGTAATTATAGGCCTAATACTAAACTGAGGAGCCTGATTTGAAATCCTTTTAAGGCTTCCCAGGCTTAATTATCAGTTATACTGGCATACATAACTTAATTAGATCGCTCAGTATAAATCTTTTTGTATCAATTTCATCCAAATAGTTATGCCACAAACCCATATTAATTAGTCGCTCGCTAAGCCACATAATTCTTCATCGATGGATAACACTTTCTTGCTCTATCCTTGATCTAGTTCCCATTCTCGTTCTTGCTCTCACAACTTTTTTGCCTGCAGGTGTGATGCTCTTCCGCTTCAACTCTCACTCTCGCTGCAGCTCCCGCACTACGATGTGTTGACTTACTCGCAATATATGTTTATTATCCATAAATAAATACATATATTAATCGCTCTTGCATATATGTCATTATTATCTATAATTAGTTGCATATTAATCGCTCCCGCATGTCTTTATTTCGATAAATCATTCCACGTCAAGTTATATCACTATAAAATCTTGCCTCATTTAAAGATTTATAGAATTTCTTTGATAAAAACAATAAATAATAAGTCTAATCCTTGGTGCATGCTTACATTGATTCCCACCACAATCCAAGTTATCCAACCATAACTTAGTCAACAATTTCATTTTCTTCAATTACCAAACTCAATTTTCTTAAATAATAATATTCTACATGCATTTCATGACGTAGACTCCAAAGAGTCCCAAAGTCTCTTACCCTTCTTTTTCCGCCTTACCTCATCATCTTTTCTTTTTAACTTCTTTAAAACCCCCTCACATTTTATATGCTGTGTTCTAGCCAAATTGGCCAGTTAAAGAGCAAAAGGTGCATGAATGTATACAACTACTACCAATTGTAAAGAAAATTATACCCTAAATCCCATTTTCCATTCATGCTAAATATGAAAGTTCTTCACTCACAAGGGAAGATGCCCTTCCCACCGGATAAAAATCCCGACGTCTCCGATGAGGTGAACGACGATAATTCTAGTACGTATCCTGCAGATTCAGAGTACAACCAGACAAAACAGTTGCCTCTGCCACCTTATCGGCCAGGGATTTTTAGCGGTATTTATGCTCACGATAATATGAGCAACAAAGTTCACCACTCGGCAGGGAAGGTACCATTCTCGTGGGAAAAAAGGCCCGGAGGCTCCAAAGAAGTGTCACTTAAGAATAGTTCTGATACGTATCCTACAAATTCAGGATATGATCAAACAAAACAGTTGCCTCTACCCCCTTCTCGGCAAGAGATTGTTAGGGGTATTTATGTCCATGATTTACAACTTCTTCCTCTTCCTCCTTGCGGGTTTTTGCCCCTTCAAAGAAGCACTTCTAAGAAAGGGCTCAAGAAGCAAGATGATCCATTTTTCACGGCTTATAGGGTGTGTACCAAGAGTGGCAAAAGAGGTTATAAGTGGACTCGAGGTAACAAAGATGATGGGGGCGGGTTTGGAATTAGCAAGAGTATGTCTATATTTTCTTGCAAGGCCTCTTGTAGTGTGAGGGATGATAGCATGGTTACGATGATTTCGAAAAATTCTACTTCATCAAAGTCGCAAAGAGAAAAGGGAGAGATGTGAAATTACCGAATTGTCATTTTTCATCTCCATCGTGCTAATTTTATTTTGGAATGATGAGAATAAATTCGAAAATGATTAGTTCATCATGTCATATATTAGCACCGTTTTGATATCCCTATAAATCTATTTCATCAAAATCCCAAAGAGAAAAAGGGAGAGAGATTCATTAGTTATGAGGTGTGAAATTACCAAGTTATCCCTCTGCATCTCGACTGTGTTATTTGCAAGTTTTTTGTTGATTTTGTGGTGATAAAGAATAATTTCATATAAATTACTGTATCATAAAATTTATTAATTAGCATGACTATGATGATCTCCAATAAGTTTTTATCAAGTATTAGATTCATTAGAATAAAAGATCGTGTGTACTTTTAGCTCGAGGACAATTTTCCCCATATAAAAACATTTTTAGATGAAGCCAAGAAGTGTTGAATAATTATGTCAGAATAAATTCAAGTAAGTCGCTATATGGAAGGATAATTACAACTTTGCATAGTTATATGGAAGGATAATTACAACTTTGCATAGTACTTTATCCACTTTCCAATTTTGCACCTTGAAACATTGATTTTTCGATTTAGTGTACCGAACTAAGTGTTAATGGGCTAAGTTGGGCACCTCTATCCTTTAAAAGGATGGATGTGCAGCATGTTCAAGTCTCACACATTTTAAGAGCATTCGTATCAGATTAGCTAAATGACTACTTTTATCTATTTGGACTAGCAAAACTAAAACAATCCTAATAACATGCATAGCAAAACTAAAACAATCCTAATAAGGTGCATACTTTTTTCCCTATATATTTTTTTAAAGCTTGTTACTTGAAACTTGTCAAACTTATTTTTTCATGCTATACACCGGATTAATATTACGAAAATTAGCAATTTTATATATAAAAAAAAAATCATCAAAAATAACATTTGGTTTATATCTGTTATTAATAGAAATGTTAAGTAAAGAAGTATGAAAATAGTAATTAAGATTGTAGTTATTAGGTAAAATAGCTGACCTGATGTATGAAATAGCCGAATAGAGATGAGTTAAATAGAAAAAATGGTGTTTATAAACTATTACAGCTAGTGTTATCGGAATCTTACCGTACCAACGGTTCAACTAGTTGAACCGATAGGCGGTACAGTTTGGTTCTATTGTTACCGAATTGTAATTGAACCAATCATGCTTAATCCGTTTGGAATAGGATGTTTTCCATTGTTTCATAGAATTAAACCGATTTGATTCAAAGTGATAGCGAATTCACTTTTCGTATCTTAACATAAACACAAGTGATCCCCGAAATATGAATCATTACACCAACACCCTATTTTATTGGAGTGTCATAACATGAATTTCACAAATGACCTCCTGAATATGAATCATTACACCAGCAACCCTATTTGATGGAGTATCATAGCATGAACTTCATAGATGCCCCCCCAAAATATGAATCATAACACCAACACCTTATTTCGTTGGAGCATCATAACATAAACTTTGCAAATGACCCGCTATATATGAATCATAACACCAACACCCCACTGCATTGGGGAATCATAATATGAACTTCACGAATATAATCCCCCAAATGAAAAGTGTAACGCAACGAACATAATTTGTATGCGAAGAAGTACAACATCCCTTGGATACTGGATTCTCAATGACACAAATTTATGTATTCGTATAGTTAGATTGTATCTAGCGGTGGTCGCATAAATTTAATCAAGGGGGGCCAAAATTTCAAATAGCTCTATAAAGTTCTTTGACTGAAAAAGTCATGATAGATTTTATGAAATAACTGAGTTATATTTTAAAAGGATCAAATTTGTAGATAGTTTTCTAATAATATATAGTTTATTATATATTGAACAAGTTACAATACCAAAAGGATTATAGTAAAATAATTAGTCATGCAGTTTTTGTTTAAGAATGCCTTTAATGGAAAGAAAAAAAGGAAAATACAACTAGTTATATCTATTGTGTTCGATCTAAAAATTAGTGCAAGAAGGAAATTAGCAAAAAAAAAAAAAAAGGATAAAAAGTATCAAAAAATCAATCGATGGAAGACAAAAAAAAGGAGAAAATATTAACATAAGATTAACTTTAAAAATGGCCCGGGGATTATGTGCTTATTACAATTGGAGTTCTCCATCCAGGGGCAATGAGAATACATATCTTATCTTGCAGAAGAAAATATATATTAAAATATTAAATAGATATAATACATACATACCGAACATATAGATTTTTATTAATTCTTGTCCCAAACCCCTGGTTCTACATGCATCCACCCGTAATTATATCATAGCTATCAGAAAGGTAATTCAAGCAGAAAACAATACGGGAAACAAAAGCGGGATATATAATCTCAAAAATATAGGGAAAGGGAGATACGATGATATGATAAATATTTAAATAAATAATAGATGTCTCTTTTGAAAATTAATAAGCTACATTGAAAAGTATGTAATTAGAAAGATGGACATCTGCACTTTCAAATAAAACTCCCAATATCATAAGCAATATAGCATTATAGAAAAAGAAATTATTAATCATGATTTATTTTTTATTTTTATGCGTTTCCTAGTATTATGGAAATTTTTTGAAAGCAAATTTCTCATGGAAGAGAGTTTCTGCTCGCAAAGGGATTACCCGTGTCCAATCGAATTTTGTGATAACTATGTATTGTCTGCACGATTTTTCTAGTAAATTCATCAGAAAAAAATGCAAAATTTAAATTGCCAAAAGCACTAATATTATACATAAATAATAAATAGAGATTTAATGAAATTGATAGAGACATGCCTAATTACAAAACCAGCAACAATAACGGAAATCAAAAGATCGATAGAGGAATGGACTGTGACATTGATCGTTAAACAATGTAAAAAGAAGAGAAAATTGTCCGAACAAGATAATTAACACAAATAAGAATTGATTTTAATGTTTATTATTTTTGAGTTAATATTTTTGACTCAATTGTTTTTCCCTCTAAGGCAATTTTGTTTTCTAATACCCCATCTCAATATAAATGTATAAACAACGGAAGAATCATCTTGAATAAAATAAAAGTGTTCAACTTTGAAATCTTCAGAGTCTTCGCCCCTAGCAAAACAAACATTGTTCAAGTTTTTTGCTTTTTTCAAAGAAAACAAAATAGACTTAAAAGGATTTTTCTCCGCTATATTATTCGAGATAGATATAAATTTGATTTTATTTGAGGGCATCAAAATCTCATTGTACTTGCCTGTTTGATTTAAAGAATAATCCTCGTTTGGGGTGTTCGGATTTTGACCTTATTGTGCTCGCCTTTTTAATTCAAAAGCAATTCCTATTCGGTAATTTGGTTAAATATATTATTAATGTCTACAATTGATTGAGACATATTAAATATATAGAGAGAGAGGTAGTTAGACACATATATACATTTATATATGTAATAATGAAACATATTGGGCTAATTTTTTTTTTAACCAAATTAAAACTTTCAACTTTTAATTTTGTAATCTTCAAAAGGGACACTCCCCTCGAGTTCATGTGAGAAACTTCAGAAGCTGGTAGTAACATGGCTTGATATGGTTCTTTTTCTACTTCCTTATTTTTTATTTTGATGTTTCTCATATTTATTTATTTATTTGGTTTTTAAGTTGGACGAATTTATAATAAGCACCCTGTACCCCACCGAACTGCAGTTTAGTAAGAAGACTATCACATTATCATTTCAACATAAAATATTAAACTACTTCAACTTTCTATCGTTTTTATTCCGAAAATCATGAATAATAATTCTCAAAACTAACTGTAGAAAGTTTGTTTAGAAATTGATGCTACAAATTTTGGATAAAAATCATTGTAAATTATTTAGGCACTAAAGTGTATTGATAATGGAAAATTCTTCATAGCCATCGAACTGTCGGTTTATAACAATTTGGGAGAGAAAACCGATACAAATCGTGTTGTTCGCAAAAATTTAAATATATTGCATGTAATTAACAGAAGAATGGAAAAGTGTAGGATGAAGATTTACTGAATACAAGAATATAGTATTAATTTCCTAAATATGACAATTCGTGCATGGCACATAGCAGAATGATAAATCAAATTAAAAATATATAAAAATCAGAATAAGTAGTTCTCTATATAAGAAATTCCTACCACGTACTATACAAAATTAGCATCCAATTTTACAAAGAGAAAGATAATATATATATATATATATATATATATTCACATACGTTTCTTCATCAACTTTCTTTGAACCACAGCAACCCAAGCTAGACCCCATGGCTTGTGGTATTTTCAAGATACTATTTTGGACCTTCAAAGTTTAGCTTCCATTTTTATACATATACAAGGCCATTTTTGTCATTTCACATATATATTGCAATTGCAGGCCAATACCTTGGCCGGCTTGCAAGTGTCAACTTCAAATGTAAAATAGAGGTGCCTATATGTGAATTACCGCATTGTTTTGAAGAAAGACCAAATTTATAATAATAATAATAATAATAATAATAATAATAATAATAATAATAATAATAATAATAATAATTTGATAAATACTATTAAAATTTAAATATGCACCAAGTTAGTATAAAATTTTATTATTTTGGTTCTGTATCATTTTGAGTCTCTTGTGATCTAATGGTTTGAGGAATTAAAGTGATTACTTTAGTACGAATTGAAAATTAATTAACAAAGATTTGGCAAGTTCTATTTTTTATTTGTTTGTAAGCATTAAATTAAAAGTTTTAGTTTTGCTTCATTTTGAATTACTTGTTGTATGCTCCTTTATTAGAAAAGCGGCCCGTTACGCAGTCACTTACTGGCCATTTAACTTTCAAAAAATATTTAGTGGCCAGTATAGAATTTCTAACAGATTATTACATGTAAAAACCGGTTGGGCATTATATATGCCATAAATTATACATATATATTTTTATATTTTAGATAAATAATTTATAAGGATTTTGGAAACACGCTCAAACGTTTTGGGGCAAGTTTAGAGGGATGATATTCGTACTAATTAAATGACGTACAAAAAATTTGTGCAATTTATTATTTCCAAACAAATCATGGAGCATATTTCCAAAACGGTTATAAATTACTGAATTTTATCGCATAGGTTATTTAATTAAAAAATGCACAAAATAATAATTTGTGAAAAACGTGATGCTTAACCGGTTTATATATACAGCCGGATAGAAATTCTATCTGACCTGCCATAGTATGACTGTGACATTTTTACTAATGGTTAGTTTTTGATGGCGAAAGATTAGTTATGAATTGTGAGATATGCGAGATTATTGAAAAAAAAAGTCAGTTTTTTAGTGTTTTATTTTTTTTCAAGTTGGGTGAATCTCTATCTCACAAACGCCAACAATTCGGCTGGTTCGGCTTTACAGAAATCTTGTTAAAAGAAATTCTCTTTCTGAGGAATAATTCGATGGATATTTGCATTCAGAGATTTCCTACGTTTAAAAGTCCGTCATCGAGCAACTACAAATTCTGAAGTTTATCTTATTTTTAAGTGGCTCGGCCTTGAGACGTTGGTGCAGGTCGGGGATCTATTGCTAAGAATAACGCGAATAAGAATTTCCGCTACAATAATTTGGGTTCTTAGCTGGATTTACTCCTTAATTAATACATAAAGCCCTAGTATTATGTTTTTCTATTCTTCTCGAATTTAACATTGGTCATATATTCATGTTTGTCAAATTCCATCGAATTTATAATATTTTATACTGATTTTTCATTTCATTCATCGGGGGAGGTTGTGTTTATTTGCATCGATAACATTCATCATCTAAGTACTTTTCAGAATTATATTTATTAAGTGAATAACGTTTATAAATATGCTAGCAAACAAGTTTGAATGTTTCTTGCATTCTAATATTATGTATTGTAAGACTACCTAGCTAAAGTAGTGTCCGGCCACAAAATAGACAAGGAATAACAAAATAAAAAGTTGAATATATAATTGCCATTTTATAATTTATTATGTATATGATATCCATAGTCGCACACATTCGACTATTATAATTCCCTAGTTTTGATAAACGTGGTTTTCAATTCGTTCCGGCTAAATGTGAATCACAATGTAGGCTCGTTAAACGATTGTGATAAATACAATTTATGCGCATTTACTAGCTAGTGAATATTCATAACTTATTACTAAATATTATGAAATTTTTCTGTTTCGTAGTAAAAATTATTTTTTCATAATATATAACATTGGGCAGTAAATTTTGTAAAAAGTAGTTAAATTAAAATTTAGAAAAATAAAAGTATTTCTAACAATGAGCAGTAAATTTCTTGAGAATAAAGAGTAAATTCTTTCGCTTCCTTATAAATATGGAAATGCGTCATTTTATTTCCTATTATGATTAAGAATCCCTTTTAGTGTAGTATTTGAGTATTCATATTGAGGCTATAATTGTTAGTATCAGGTTAATTTTTACCGTCACGTATTGATTTTAACTATGTTTGTACTTAAAACTTTTATTGCATACATTGGAGCTCTTAGTGATCATTTTTATTCATGAAAATATATAGCATAAATGGCTTTGAGCTTTTTCTGTCGAAAATATCACACATATGCCATTCATGAACCACGCAAAAACTTGTTTTGTGCTTTTTATTTTGTGTGGCATTCTCATATTATAAATTCCTAAAATGCGCCTATCCTTTCATAAGAAAAAAATTATGAAATTGTAAGTATGCATATAATATAACAAAGATATTATGATACGCTAAGCTATTCGCCATAGTACAAACTATTCAAGTTGTGCGCTAAGAGCTTATTTGATCAAATCCTATAAGTTGTATTTTTTTTTTTAAAAAATTAAGTCATAATAAAACTGGTAAACCACAACTTAACAAAATCTATAACTAAAACATCAAAAAACTAAACACACGTTAAGTTATAGAGAAATAATATTTTTTTTTCCCTATTACTTTTATTTGTTTTCTTTTAGAAAATTTATTCATGTGGTAAAAAAACAGCTTATTAACACAATTTAACAACCAAATAATAAGAAAACTAAAAACCCAAAAACATAATATAACTTATATAACCAAATCATAAGAAAACTAAAAAAGTCAAAAGATAAGAAAACTAAAATAAATCCCTAAATTATGAAGTAATAAATTTAATTTTTCTTTTGGTTGTTCATGTTTTTTTCTTTTTAGCAAATTCTATTATTTGTGTTATTTGTTTTCTTAAGAACTAAACCATAACAAAACTAACAGATCAATATTTAACAAAATTGATAATGAAAACATTAGAAAATTCAAAAAACAAAGAATATAAAATAAAAAAAAAGTATGCTATAGAGAAAGAATCCAAATTTTTACCCTTTTGTAATCTTTTTTAGAAAATTTATTTCTATTATTTGTGTTTTTTTCCCATATAGCTTATCGAAATTTGCATATCCTGTACTATTCCTTGACATAAATATTTCTATGGCCAAATTTCATTGACAATAAAAGATCTAAGGGAGATGAAGGAAACATTTTTGGTTATACTATATAACAAATCCCCTAAAATCTCTCCCGTACCATGTTTCATTATTACTATTTAGATACATACAAAACTATAGAAAAGTAGTCGAGGGACTAAGAAAAAAGAAATAAATTTTATGGAGAAAAGAATTCAATTATTTTTGATATCGTTTGTCATTTTATTTTCCATTAGCAAAATTATTCTTAATGTTTATGTTTATTTCGTACAGTAATTTTTGTATATATAAACTAGAAAACAAAACTCTTTAATATAATTTCACAACAAAATTATAAGAAATATATTAAAAAAATCAAAACGTAACACAACTTATATAACAAAATAATAAGAAAACTAAAAAAATCAACTCCTGTTATTTGTACTCTTCTTTTTCAAAAAACTAAATAATAACAAAATAGAAAATCCAAATTTATTACAAAAACAATAAAATTTTCAAATTTCAAATTGTCACACCCCGAATTTCCAAAATTCAACCCTACATAACTAAGGCATTAACACAAAGACCTTACAACACTAACTTCACAAACTTCCCAACACCAAAATTGTAGTTGTGAGGTCTTTTGTCGATGAATAAGTCGACTTATAAGGGGTACATATCAATGGTAAGAATATGTCGACTAATTTGGGTGCACAAAAATTCCAGTGAATTATGTTTCTTAGGTTGAATGAAATAGTCGACTGTTAGGACCTATAAGTCGGCTGATTTCATATATGTCAACTATTAAAGGGGCATATGTCGACTTATCGAGGTGTGTTGTCGCGCCCCCAAATCTCAAGCACCCGGAACCCGGGGTTGCGATGTGAAATACAACCATACAACAACCATAACACAGCCACAATATACTCATAACCATCCAAACATATCCAATCCAACAAAAGATTTAACGAAATTTCGACGGCATAACTGCAGGGATATAGAAAACCATCCAATTTAG
>MKEJ01059659.1:0-14548 GCA_001753735.1 Embelia ribes
AAAGATTTTAAGATTTAATTACAAAAATGACTTGTTATAATTACATATGAGATGTAAATATATTAGTTGTATGTATTTAACCAGTGAAATGTGCAATTGCTGTGAACCATGAGTTTACTATTTCGTGGTTAGTGAATCCTTGCCAATCATGAACCGACATACAATGTGCCATAAATGCACAAAAACCCTAAACCTAATATAATTAAAATCCAAGCCATTCTGTTAATTTATCTGTTATTGTTAGAGTTGTATATTAGTTGTACTTATTCTGTTATTAATATTTACTAGTTGGTCCTCTTATATATGTATATATAGACTCATTGCCGTAACCATTATTCATTACCTAATACCATTATTATTTAACAGGTATTGTATTATGTGCAAAACAAATGGAGTACTCTTATAAATTATTTGGACTATCGTCACACTGATAAACAGATATCAATTATCATTGTTACACAATGCGAGGGGAAGGAGACAGAGATTTGTTAGGATGATTTTTTAGTGTAATTTAAAAAATATATATAGATTTAGGTTCAAATGATAATTTTTTACTAATAATTTATAGTCCAAGGGAATTAGAATGAATGCATAGAGTTGACGAAGACGTGTGGTTTTTCATATTGTTTGAGAGAAGCATGTGCCTACGTGTGAACTCCTCACTCTTTTCTTACAGTCACAACTTTTGGAAGCAACCTCATGTGGCCCAGTATGATTGGATAGCTTTGATACCACAAGTCCAAAATCAGAAAATGACGTGTTACTTATAAAATATTAAGCAGGGTTAAATTATAAAAATTATGGAAGCTTATATTACCGCATCATCTCCATTATACATCGTCATCGTTTAAGGATTAAAAATACAAAATAAATTAAAATAGATTAAATATAATAAAATAAAATATCATTCATTACCCAATTAAAAATTAATTAAACAAATACACCGAACAATAATTTACAATTGATAAAATTAAAAGCATACCCATTCGGTCCTATACGAAAAAGGGAAGAAGTTCAATAAATTAATTATTAGCCATGCATTGATTGCTATTACCTTTTATAAATTTTGTCCTTTATCAAATATATAATGTAAGTGTTTAAATAAAAAAAATTTAATTGAACGGAGGGAGTAATATTATGCATTTTGGGGGTGGAGTATATCGCACCCATATATTGTGTATTAAGCCTTAGACAATATTACGAATTTCACAATCATATAAAGTATTACTTTCCCTGTTCATAAATATTTAACATAATTTTTAATTTGAGAAGTCCAATGATAATTGAATATTTCGATATTAGAATATGCATACATTATAAAATAAATTAGGAATTTATTCTTTTCATTTATAATTAGTAGGATTGAAATTAAGTCAAATAGTATGAATAACTTAGTCATTTATATTTAATTTTAAAAATTATCATCAATCCAAATCTTTCAATTATTATTAAAAAAAAAAGTATTGATTAAGTAAATTTTTGGTGAATTAAAAAAAGCTTTGGACTTACTATTGCTTTTATACTTCCATAAAAAGACCAACTATAATATTTTTTTCTTCTTTAAAATTTAGGACTATCGCTGCTGAAAATAAAACAAAAAGGGCCAGCAGGACCTTTATTGAAACTATTGGAAACGATACGGGCCAACTAGAAGTTGTATTGAAATATTCCGCATTAAACTTAATTTTGATCCATTGGTCTTTTTAATTTTCTTAACTTTTGGGTTTGTTGACCATTGACCAGCGTGTCACGTGCTGACGTGGAGGGGGAAACGAGTGTCCTGATGCGATGAATCCCAAGCAGGGCGTGTTGACACCACGCTCCTTCCTCCGCTATATCAATCTTCCGCCACACGCCGCCTCCGCTCTTCGTCTCCTTCCACACCCAACGCCTCTCTCTCTCTCTCTCTCTAATCAAGGCTAGACGACTCGACCGGACACGACGCGTGTGACTTCTTATCGAACTGGTACGTGTGTTGTTCGACAATTATTTCCTGTAATTGATCTTTAATTCCAAATACTTATTTGAGTTCATAATTTGGGGTTTGTGTTAAATTAGGATTTTCCTTTAAATCGTAATTGAACTATTACAATTTGTTGGTTAGGGTTAATTGGCCATTTACTTCTATGTGATCTAAGGGTTTGTGTTGATACACATGTCTTAATCTATGGATCTAACTATACTATTTATTTGGCAAATGTGTTACTGCAAAAGTTGATTTCTTTTTTATTTAACCAATTATTTCCCGCAATTGGTTTTTAATCCCAGAACCTTGTTGATTTCATGATTTGGGCCTTTGAGGTTTGTGTTAGATTATGTTTTGCTCTAAACTGTGATCTGTATTCTGTACTAAGTTATGGCTAGGGTTTTGTTTACTATTTCTATATACGTGATCTAGGGCTTGTGTTGATATCCGTTTTTTTTGGTGTATGTATCTAATTAACTTGTGTTATCAGTTTGTTTTTATTGAAACTGTATCTAAAGTTTTCCTTCAGTGGCAGAAACCATTTGAAAATTTTGATTACTTAGACTTAGAAGCTCTAGGGCGGTTTTAGATCTCTTGCCTGTTACATTTGAAATTTAGTTTTCTTATTTCTAAAACTGATATGCCTATTTCTAGGTTTTTGAAAGATTCTGAAAGGAGCAAAATTCTCAGAAATTACTTTGGCTTATAAGATTTGGAAGATTGATGGACTAAGCCCAAGAGACTTTTTGGACCTCATGGCTTTTGATTGCATTTGAAATTTACTTTCTTTATTTTTCTAAAACATTATATGACAAAGACCTATTTTCCAGTCTTTTCACGATCCTAAAAGAAGAAAATTTACTCAAATACCCTGTAAGAATATCATTAGCATATGTTAAAAGGACAATTGCATTTGTTTTTGCTAATAAAATTGGAAAGTAAACTTAAAAGCTTGCTATACCAGTGCAATTGTGTTGTCGTAATCCTTTTGTTTTTGGTTTTTTCATTTGTTACTGTTGGTTGTTAACTTCTTGTAGGTATGATTTTTCTTCTTCTTGCAAGTGATATGTTATAGATTAATAAACCGTTGATATGTGGTGGTAAATTTCAGAAGGGTTTTAAGAAGGTAAACATGGATCTGGAAGTTTCTGTTGAGACGACAGCCGGTGAAGTCAATGAGGTGGCAGAGACATCAGAAGATGGGTTAGTCCACTGAAACTCTTTAAAAAGTCTTGGTTGATGATTACATTCGAGTGGTAGGGAATGAGCTTGTATGACTTTCTATGTGCTTTCTTCAAATTAATAATGTCTTCTCTAGCGAGGAAGTTGATACCTTAGAGATGGTGGTGTTTTGGAACCACGGTCATGCTATTGTTAGTTTGTAAAACATGACCATTGAAGCAGTTTGGCTGTCCGGCTCTTTGGCTTCAGTGATTTATATGTTTGTATATCATTCCGTGTGTATATCACAGTTATGCTAGTGTCCGGCTTTCTGCAGTTTTAGAGCCTTTTAGTCCAAGTTTGGTCAGAACTTGGCACAGGCAGAATGGCTGTTGCTAATGCCATGGTTTTTCAAATGGAATTCTCAAATTTTGTCCATGGTTGATTGTTGGGAAGTACGTAGGGTTGGTTTGAATCTTCTTTTTTATCTTCTGTTTCATGGAATTACGTATATTTAATTGCATACAAGCTTGCAATTAACTTTTATCACTGTCGACCACAAGGTTGGATCCACTAGGCTGCTGCTTCGTTTAATATATATTCTTTCCCCCTATTTGTTCTTGTCAGGATCATGTGGTATGCGACTTGTATTTGATGTCTTACATGGTGTTTCAAATGTCTTTTATACATTAAGGTAATGAGGGCATGGCCAGCAGAAAAACTGTGCCACATGATGTGAAATTTAAGGTATCTGGGCAAAATATCAGATCGTACAAGAATCATAGACACTGGGACTTATTTCACATTATCTTAAGTTGCCTCTTGTGCTTAAGATTGGAGCCCATGAAATTATTCATCTGTCATCTCCTCGATCTTTTATACATACTGGGTTGGTTTTGTTTGTCGAACTCTTTGTTTCCTGATTAGTTCATTGAATGATACAATCATGACATTCGTCGATTATAAGAAGTTAGGAGACGGACACAGCGAGAATACGAGATGATACCATAGTACTTTACATATTATATCTCAAAAAAATGTTTTATTGCATCAATAAAATCATTCCCTGCTTGCTGCATGTGTCCTTGCTTCCATAGGGTATGATTTGATATTTCCTATGAAGTGCCATTATCACTTTGTTTGGGAATGTGATTCTAGAAGGATGTCTTGATCCATTTTGCTACGAGTAATTGAGGGAGGAAATGGACTTTTTGCTGAGCTCTTGAAATCTGTGTGGTCAGGTCCCAAGCCTTGAAAAGGAAACGTGGAAAAGTCCCCAAAAGAGTTCACAAGTCAGAGAGGGAGAAAATGAAGCGTGAGCATTTGAACGACCTCTTCCTTGCACTGGCCAATGCTCTTGGTAATTTCCTCATCTCTGTGTTCTTATATCATTGGCTATTCATCTAGCAATGCAAATTTCCCTCCTGGTCTTCTGTCAGAATTTTGCCTTCAAGTGAAGTGCCAAAGATGTTTTCACTTCCCATTGGATTAGATTGCACTTGTCACCTGATGATACTAGCAATGTTGAGAGGATTACCACCTGATATTGTGTTTTGTTTGGCAAATTTTTTAGGACAATCAGAGCTTAATAATGGAAAGGCATCTATATTGGCGGAAACTAATAGGCTCTTAAAGGAGTTGCATGCACAGATTGACAACCTTAGAAAAGAGAATGCAACTTTGTTATCTGAATCTCAATATGTAAGTTTTTCTACGTCCCTTTATCTGTTGATGGCAATTTTAATAAGGGATGTATCTGTATGAAAATCGGTCTCATGTCCACAATCACACCTTTGTAGTTGAACTTTGATATATAATTGTTTTGGACATTTATCTTGTAATATTTCCGATTCCAAGATATGCTGATAGTAATTTTCCTGGCATATGTGGACAGGTTTTGATTGAGAAGAACGATCTAAAAGATGAGACATTTGTGTTAGAATCTGAGGTTGAGACACTACGGATTGAGCTACATGAAAGGATGTTATGTTCGAAACCCGGTTTAAATGCACCGCCTCTCGAGCAATCACCATCACCATTTTTATTAGACTCATCGTTGCACCAGACTCCGTATGGAAATCCACTCTATGTCATCCCTGTTTGCCCTGATTTATCGGGGTATGCGGAGCGAGAAGCAACCCAACTACGTATGCCAACTGTAAGTAAACCGCATGCTAGGTATCCCACCCCGTCTGATTCTTGGCCATCGCAACTTCTTACAAGACAACATGATTCGACATAGGAACAGGAAAGGTGGTGATGTGGCGGGAGTGTGAGGCTTAGGCTTTTGATGAATCTGTAAACTATGGTAGCATGTCCGATCTAAGCTTCAGTTGAGTTTTACATTGTAGTATTGAGAATGAAATTGTCACCGTGTGATGATGTATATTATGAGGATAAATGTTATTTAAGTTCATTTTCTATGTGGTTGAAGCTTGTTTTATTGTTCTTAACGTTACGAAGGAGTGAAAAGTGGTGGTTGCCACATTCGGTGGTTGGTTGGATGCTGAAATAATTCACTTTTTAGCGAACCATCCAATAATCTTGGCTTCCTAAGTACGTTATGATTCGGTCTTAATTCGCTCATACGAACATCCAACGCTATTCAATGATAAGTCTGTGAAATTGGTCTCGTATCACACACGACATGGCATTATATAAATGACACTAATTTGTGCATTGTCATAAACAGTATCAGAATTCCTTAGCATTATTGATTCGAAGGGAATGAATGATGATTATGTCTTGCAAATGAATGATGATTATGTCTTGCAAATGCGACCTTGGAAAGCATTAAATTGAGCATGCGGCTGTAATGAACTGCTGTGATGCACAAAAGCAAGTAAAACACGTTCAAAGTTATCAAGAAATTAGATTAGGAAAAATTTATTTCCAATACTGAAATTCTTCGCTTCCAAAAAATTTTCTTATTATTAGGAAATTTATAAAAATAATAAATTAATCATATTTCCTCTTTTTTTTTTTTATAACACTAATATAATTTTTCTATTATATTTCACAATTTACTTTAATACGCACATATTATTAGTATAACTCACTAGTTTTCTAATAAAATCACATGTATTTATTTATTCAGTTATTACAATATTGTCAGTTTCTCTAATTTTCCTTCATTTCTTATATTTTTAGGTTTCGGTAGGGTAACCGTGTACTTAAAAATTTAAGCCTTTGCTCTTTCCACTTTCTCTTTTCTTATTGTTTTTGGCGTTTGAAAAGAAAAGAGAAAAAAAAGAAAGAAAAGAAGAAAGAAATTTAAGTTATGCCTATATTGCGATGCAACGGTGGCCCTTCCTATAGACTTTACTTTTATGAGGACACGTTACGCCAAATCTGCGATCGGCTCACGGTCTCCCACACCGCTACGCGTCTCCTTTCCACTCTCTCTCTCTCCCTCTCTCTCTCTCTCTCTCTCTCTGTGAACCGGCTCTGAACTGAATTCAAAACCCCTACTTATCTTCCCCTTTCACCCTTTTTGCTCAGAGTTTCACATCTCAAAACGCCACCAACTATAATAAAAACAAAACAAAACAAAAATTTAATCTTTTATTTATTTATTATTATTTATTAGTAGAAGTGATGGGATCTGGATCTGGATCTGGAGTAGGGAATCTCATCAAGGTATTGGCTAAGAACTTCGACGTCCTCGCTGGGTAATACTTGTTTCTCTACTTTACTCTTTTTGCACAAAATTTAGTGTATTTTCTCATTTTTATTCCCCTTTATGTTAAATTCCCCTATTAACCTTAGGTGGGTAATCTTGATTTGCTAAGAATTAGTGTTTGTTTAGCTGATACGGTAAGAGCATACACAGTAGTCTTTCTAATTACTAGATTTCTCCTACTTGAATGCCCAAATGAAAATTTTGGATGAGATTTGTGCTATGCGTTGTTGTATTTTCTAGGATGAATACTACAGTAGATTTCTGAATCAGGAAAGTTACTATTCATAATTTCTATATCAAATGTTAGTTTTTTCCACCAGAACTAGAAAACCCTAGTAAATATTATAAAAATCACATTTAACATTTTATTGTGAAATATAATTATTCTAGTAATTTTTTAACAAAGGTTATATAAAGATTTTCGTGGGCTATTTTAACATGTGGATAGTAGGAGAAATGAGTTTGTAGAGAGTGAGTTGTAGAAATTAAATGAGAAACACTGTTATGAATGCTGTAAGGGCACTCATGAGTGGTGGTGTTAGCCCCAATCATAAATTTTAGATATTAAAATAGGGTTACTCACATTAGTGTATTTAATACTATTTAGTCCCCTTAAAGATAGGGGTTTTGCTACGTGATCCCTTGAACTAGAGATTTATGTTCATTATCAGCTCTGTTGTGGGCATTCCTATGTCTCAGACCCTAGTTTGAAGATTGAGACATCGGGAACAAAATATTGGGGAAAAAATAGATAACTTTGGTGGGGGTGCCCTAAAAATGTTGTGGTTTTACTTGATCTCTCACTTATAATTTATTGTTTGATTTATGCAGACCTGTGGTGAGCCTTGCGTATCCCCTGTAAGTTGATTCTGAACTTTTTCTTTTAAAACATTTTAGTGCATGTTATTTTGTGCTACTTTGACAATTAGTTGTGGAATTGATCATGCGTGTGTGTGAGTTGTGTTTTATGTGATAGGTATGCCTCAATTAGGGCAATTGAGACCAGGTCACAGGAAGATGATAGGCAGTGGCTCACTTACTGGATTCTTTATTCGATGATCACCCTTTTCGAGCTTACCTTTGCCAAACTCATTGAATGGTAATCATACATTGTTTTTCTTCCCTTCCCTACCTTATCCTTTTTTCTTGTATATGTGTTTGCGTTATCCTTCTTTGGGTCTTCACATTTTTTTTGTAGTTAATTTGGAGTAGCAAGGAGCGTTCCTTAGGATTGTTATCTGTAGTTGTGTACAATAATTAATTGTGAATGCATTGCCTTGATCTTGAATGTTAAGAGTTAACATTTTGGATTTGGGTTTAATCCATACCCTTGATATAGATATAGGAGCCTAGATGAAGAATATCTTACTCTACACAATGTGTTTATTGTCATAAGGTGAATTTTGGTAAGGTAATTGTGCGTAAAAAGGGACTGAAGGGTAATCGTGGCATCTAGTAAAAGAGCAATTTGTTAAAATTTGAACTTCGTTGCAGTAAGAAATTCTGATGAGTGGCCAAGCATGATGCACCGCGATGAGTATCTTTGCATATGCAGAGTGCTATAGAGATAATAGCTATAAGATGTGCAATATGACTGTCAAAAAAATGTTAATTAATAGGCAATTGATGCATCCATCCCACAGAAACTTGGACTTTTTAACGAGTCAAGGTCTATTTTGCAATTTGAAAACACTTGATATGATAAACTGGGCTAGGAAGAAAATCAAAATATACAAAGAGGAGCTTATATGGGTAGAACATTGGTGACTCTTAACTTCATCCGCAAGTAAACAATGTGTGGGTTAGTGAGGGATCATGCTCGAACTAAACTATTGTCTAGGCTTTTAAGGTTTTATTCGGTCTAATTCATAAGGATTTTAAGGTTTTACCCGGCTTTTGACTTTTGAAAGAACTTAATTGTTTATATCACGATCTGAGTACAAGACATATGAATAACATTATGCATGTGTATGTACTTTTTCCCAAAAGTTATTTAAGACTAGTGACTGTGAAATCGAATTGATATGACATGGGATTTGAATTCAAAAGTTTTTCTCGTCATCTGCTCTTTGAGAAATTACTAAAATTACTGAATCTTTTCTGCTTGCTTTATTGTATAGCTATTTGTCTGTTATTATACTGATTACACATTTTTACCTGGAAAAAAATGTACTTGGAAAAATGTAAAAAAATTGTACAGTTATGTAATTGTGGCACCATAGGCTATGCTTGGTTCAGTGAATGAGCTATATGACATTTGATTAAGCATATTAAAAGATTATGGGTGCTAGATTCTGCCATTACACGGATATGGCCCTAGGAGAGCATTTTATAGGTCTCGTACTTTCTTGATCGTTAAAATTGATTGTTTGGGTATGCGATTCAACTTAAAGATAAAATAGTTGGTTCCAAATTTGTCGGTGAGCCCATTTTACTATCAGTTTACGTCTCAAAGACGAGCAAAAGATCCTTCATGAAAGTATTAAGTTGATTATATGAAAATTATGGAGAACCATCCAGGTTTAATCTGTGGTCTTTGTTCTAGTTAAATTGCATAAGTTGGAGATTATGATCTAAATGTGATGACTGGGTCACTTGGAAAGTCAAATGAGTTAAACAAACCTTGCACAGTTCTTGTATGTCATTAGCTCTTTTCCTTCATCTTGACAAGTGTTTGTCGATTTTAATGTCCTTCCTCAAAACTGTTAAAACATGATTATTAGGCATGGTTTCCATATTTTTTTCACATTGGTTTCTGATTTTTCACGACTTCATAAGAATTGATGTTTACACTTTAAAACCTTTTATATTGTTGTGAATGATAGGATACCAATATGGTCTTATGCAAAGCTGATCGCTACCTGCTGGCTGGTCATACCGTACTTCAGCGGGGCCACTTATGTATACGAACATTATGTTAGGCCTTTTTATAACAATCCCCAGAGCATTAAAATCTGGTACGTCCCGGGCAAGAAAGACATATTTGGCCAGCGCGAGGACATTTTAACTGCAGCTGAGAGATACATCCAAGACAATGGCCCAGATGCTTTTGAGAATCTCATCAACAGGGTGTGCCTCTAACCTGCCAAATATTTCCTTACGAATTTCAAATTTAATTTTAATACTGGGCCAAGTCATTGTTGGTACTACCTAGCATAGATGTACTGCTTTTGTGTTATATACAGTGTTGATACTTGTTAGAAACTCTCGGAACTGAACTTCACATTTCCATGTTTACCATTTAGCTACAAATTACTCTCCGTTTTTTAGACTCTTGATACTGAAGAGCGAAATCTCATTTCCTAATTTTTTTTCTCAACATACTGAAAATTTGAAGTTGGAGGTAACATGATACCTGTCGCACGCTGTCCTCTGTCCTGCTTCACTTTTCTTCTGTATTCCGGTTTTAGCATCCTTTTTCATCTTTGCTGTTTTCATTTTTTTTTTCAGGCCAACAGGGAAGGGACTGCTAGGAGCAGCAATTACACGGCTACCCACCGGAGCAGCAGCTACACGTTTTACGATGACGATGACAGATACTGATGAGTTTCCACGGTCGCAGTGTAGCTATTACTCCCCTTACTGGTTTTGGTCGGGGCAAACATCTATCAGCTGCTCTTTTGGGAGCATTTTTGAGTGGGCACTTTGTTTTTGCTGAGTGATGTCTGTTCTCAAATAGTTCTCTAGAAGTTCTATCTTCTATCAGATGATATTTTGTAATTATAGTTTGGTCCTCTCCTGTTTTATGACAGCTGATATATTTCTGTGTTTTTGCAATGGTGATGGTGTTTGTTAACAAGTTACGATTTTATTTTTGTGCTTAGTTTTGATTTTATTTTGTGCTTGCTCTTCTTTTGGCTGCCCATAGGGGCGGAACCAGGGTTATAATATAGAATGTGGGGAACATCATTGATTGGTGCTAAATTAGAGTATTAAAATAGTGCATTTATCGATTTAGAGTGTAATTTGTGCATAATATGTGGAGTATTGTGATATGATAAATAGTGTGCTTCAAGTAAATAGTAGAAAAATGTATGGTTTTAGGCCTGAAAATTGGCCAGGCGAATTCTCCCAAGATTATTGGCCAGTATTTGAAGTATTGATCAAGTTTCAAAGTCTTTTCGAGAAGTATCCGATGACCAAGTGTCGAAAAAATAAGCAAACAAAGCAAAAAGTTAAAAAAGCAAAAAGCTGCAGATCAAAAGTTGGTCTGGACGAACATCACTTTCGTCTGGATGATAAGTTTGTTGGTCTGGACGAAAGCCCAGTTCGTATGGACGAAATTGACAGAATTTGGAAAATTCATTTTGGCTGATTTTATTTTGTAGCACAAAATTCCGAAAATAGGTTGTAAGTTAGATCCAACGGTATATATTCAATCCTACCACTTTGTAAGGATTAAAAACCCTAGCCTCCGAATGATCGTTATTTATTTTTATTCTTTTTATTGTTCTATTCTACAACTAAGGAGAGGCTCTCTTTGTGGAGATTGGCTTCTTCCTTTTCTTTCAATCATTAATAAAAGTCTATAAATTTGTTTCCATTCATCTTTTCTTTAATGCTTTTTGTTCTCTTTAATTCTGATACGAGTGCTTAGTTTTCTTTCTTGTCCTAAGTTGATCAAAGTAGTAAATCAATTCCCTAATGAATAATTAATTAAACAGAATTGCATAGTTAGACCCGAATTGATTAATTATTAATTCTAAGATTATTTAATCTATTTAGTCTGCTTATGAATCGTTTATAAGTAGTTATGGTGTCTAACAATTATTCGATGATGCATTGGTGAATTATTGAGTTTAGTTATTATGAATTAAGGGAGAAAACACAACTACTTGAATCACCACTAAAGGGTTATCCTTTAATTAATTGGTTTAGAATCTTAAGTATAATTGTTTTGTTTATATTTTCTGCTCTCAGAAATGAGAAATCCTAATATTTAGGAGTAACAGTACTTTAGATAAATAATTACTTTAATTGAAACTATTTAAAATGATTGAATCTTAGTTTCCCCAAATCAATCGGAATCCCTTGGTTTGATACTCGGCCTTACCGAGAAGATTAAGATCATCTCTGGTGTACTTACTAGGTAATCCTTCCTATGCATAGTTTAGGGATTAATCAAGTTTTTGGCTCCATTGTCGGGGACTCCTCAAACGGATTGCTGAAATTTAATTCTTTTTTAGTTTCTATTCGAGTTAAAAAAAATTAAATAAATAAATAAAAAATGAGTTGCTCTTGATCTTCACGCGAACTTTCCCTTTCGCATATGAGTAGTTGCACTTTCTGTCAAGAAAAACAAGAAATTTGGGAATACGAAGAATATTTTTTGAGCATAGTTAATGGCATACACAATTGTAGATCTATCAACCAATGCTTGGATATTGTATTCATGTATATTATTGAAATTACTGCTTTATCATATCGACTTTGTGTAATATGTCAAACTGTAGGACATCAGCTAGATGATTGCCCAAAATTTCAAAACATACTAGGTTGTAACGTTCCGGAAATTCCGAGTAAATTTTTTGCAGTTATAACAATATTATTAATGTTTATAATATTGTTATTCCGTAGGTGATATAATTATAGTGAGATAATTATTTGCATTTAGATGTACATTTGTGGGTTGTAAGTTGTTATTTGGTTGTGAGTTTTGGTGAGTTATATATGAGATTATATATTGCATTAGCGTATTAGTGCATTTTGGTGAGTAGATTGTGAGTGTTGTTGTCGTGAGATATGAGAAATTGAGTTGATATGAGTGTGAGACTTGTAAGTTTACGAGGATTGTGTATTGATGTGGGCTTGAGTGAGTGTTGGTGTTGAAGTGTGTGTATTTAAGAAGTGTTTGCCACTTCGATAGAATTATACGAAGTTCGACCTACCTGGTCTGGTTGCGGAGGTTAAGGGGGGTGCCCCTTGCGGAGTGTGGGGTAGCATCTCGGAAGAAAATTTTGTTGGTTAGTTGTTAGTGGAAAATTAAGTTTTGGCTAGAGTGTTAATACACCAATGGCGGTATACCAGTACACTGACTCTATTCTTGGTACTGAGATCTCTAGAAATCGGCACTTCAAGATGGTATATCGGTACTTAGTTGGTGTATTAGTACACTACACTGGTGTACCGTTACACCGGGTTGGTGAAAAAGGGGTTGTGAATTTTAGAACACACTAGAAGTCGGAACACTAGATGGTACAACGGTACACTGGTGTACTGTTACATCCACTTGATAATTTGACACTAGAAGCCGACACATAAAGTGGTATTCCGGTACACAGTGGTGTACTGATATATCAAACTAGTGTATCGGTACACCCAATCAGTGAGTAAAAGTTGCGGACCCTTGATTTTATAACCCAACTTTTCCCCTTCTTTATCATTAAATCTGATATTAGAAAATGAGAGAAAGAGAGAGAGGAGAAGTGGGTTTTGGAGTTTAGAAGCGCGAGTTGATCTAGTTTCCATAGGTGAATACACAATCTAAGCATAGATTCCTCATCCTAGAAGCGAGGAGATTCTTTTCATGTAAGTTTTTCTTTCAACCCTTATGTTTTGGTTATCTCGTTTTTCGTACACTTTTCATACGTGAAATTTTAATTGATATTTTTGTTCTTCATGAGAAGTAGATCAATATTATATTGCATTGGGTGACGATTTGATTTCATTTGCTATATCAAATTGCGGAGTGAAGAACAGGTGAATTAGGACTTTGCGGGGGGAGTCTCAGGACGACATCTAGCTTTATTTTAGGTACGAGTAGTTTCAGAAATACTAGTATATTTGCGAGTTTATGTGTTGTACCTTATTTGTAATTTGTGTACTTATGTACTCTAGTGGTTAACGTGTTTTTGTGCGGATATTATTAAAGCTTTAAATTGTTAAGCATGCTTTTGCAATTAAATATGACTCATAATGATACATTACATGATATATGTGGTATAGTAGTATTGTCAAATGGATTTGGAAAAACCTATCTTTGGAAAGTGGTGGGGATTTTATAATGAAATAAAATAAATGCGATGTCGTAGAAAATGTGATGGTATGGAAAATGCGGTGACGTGTTTAAAGTGATACCCATTTATGCATGTTAAAGTAAAAGAAAAGCGTGCATTTTTAGTGCATTGTTGAACTTAAAAAGCTGCATTGCATATCATGGGAATTGATTCCTTCTGCTTTCTTTTTGGGACAAGTATTGACTATTTTTGCGTGGAAAATAAATTAAAGAAAAGACCTAACGCCTTACCGTGAAAATTAAAAAACCTGCGCAAGGATTTTACCTTTGATTGGGCGTTACCATGCGGGCGAAAGATCAAAGAAGGTTATGATTAGGCATTACCATACAGGCAATAGGTCATAACAACGTTTGAAATGATGTAGACACAGTCCTAATTTTTATTTGAGTCGTGGTTGGGTGTATGTGGCGAGGGTTGTCGGTGTGCATGTATTGGCATATATTGCATCACATTCATACCTCATTTGATGTATTCATTATATTTGAGGAACCACATAACATCCCATATATCCTAATATTTAGAAAGTTAACTCGTACAAATCTTCTCATAATTTTATATAGATCTGAACGTCGACGAGAGTTGTCCTTGAGTTGGACGCGTGATATTATATATATGGCAGCACTATGTGCAATTGCAGATTTCAGTTTGATGTTATTTTATAGCCTCATTCGTATGTTGTATTTACGAGGCTTAGATATACTTTTGATATATTATACTTTGTTG
>MKEJ01059668.1:1174-13101 GCA_001753735.1 Embelia ribes
AAAAAAAAAAAAAAAAGGTATATCTTATATATATCATATTAACCTTAAAAAAAAATCCAAGATTTAATCCCAAAAAATAAACTTTTTTATGGCCAAATTTTGTAATACAAAGAAATATCCGAAGACTGAAAAAGAAAATGAAAACATAATTGAAGCATGTGGGAACATAATCAAGTGAAGACCAAGTTTCAATATGGTCAAATTGAGTCAATAGTGGTAGGTTCTTGATGATGGTGTTGATATATATGTATGCATAAGGGTTTTAGTATAAAATTAATGGCATGCTAAGTCTATTATCACGCATTCCATAGAGTTTGCAAATGTTCACTGCAGTCCATATATGCGTGGCACTATTATTATTAACTAAAGGGACAGACAATACCATATAATTAATGATGACCTTAGAATTTGCGTTCATAAGTTTGCACAAATGTTTTATTTGTTGGGATACGATTCATTAATTTTGTACATTGTAATCCATTAATTAAGTATTGAAACTTTGAACTGATAGTTATCAACTCAAAACATTTTCCTTCAATGTTTGTTCATTATACAGCAACTTTTGGGTTTAAACAAGAGCTAAAAGAGGATATATATATCAGCTTTTTAATTTTTAGGTTTTAAAATCTAAAAACTCGTTTTGTTTCAGACTTTCATATTCAATTTTCAAAAAAGCCAAGTTTTTTTAAAGTAGTTCCGAGAAACTCAATTTTCTAGTTTTAAGTTTTCAAAGTTTAATTAAAAAGACTCCATTTTCAATGATGAAAAGATTTTAAGCCTCTTCTCTTGTTTCTACATCAAATAAAAAAATATATGTTTTTTTGGAACTTAACAATAATTTATTTTGTAATTTATTTTTCACATTAAATATTATAACAAGTTATTATCTCATAATATTTTATTTTGTTTTCTTAACTTGAGATGTAATAAAAGGACGTAAGATTTTAGTTAATATTATAATGTGCATACTAAAATAACAAATATTGTCCAAAGCAAGAGTATGCATTTTTTATCATTCATTTGTCTCAATATAAGGTGGAAGTAGAACGTGAACACTTTATTGAAATATATATGGTGATTCAACATAATTTTCAATTTCTTCATAATTTCAAATTTACCCAAATATTTTTGTCTACTCTAAGAAATAAGAAATTTCAAAAACGCATACTGCCAAAATTAGTTAGTATTTTGATCTTTGATTTTTTTATTAAAATTTTGAAGATTATTTTATATAAAACTGGCAACATACAGTTTTTTCGTATACAGAAATTTCAACTATTAAAATTTTTTTAGCACAATCTTTCAAAGCTGGAGACTAAGCAGCTAATACCAAGCCGGCCTAAGAGTTGCAGCTAATAAATTTTTAAATAACTTGGGAAAATAAAATATACCCTTTTTTAAAATTATTTTACTGTTATGAGTTGCATTAAAAAATATATATATATCATATAAAGAATTTAATTAAAAGTTGGCATGACTTATATAGGATCATGCGCAAAGGAACCGCACGCCTACTGACTAAGAAACGATTTATTCTAACCCCTCCCAATACGACAATATCATGTAACATTATTGGAATTTATATGAATATATAAAAATCACTATTTAGTATTCCTATGCATAATTGAAAAATGCAGGCTTTTGTCTCCTCTTTACTCTGTTCACATTCCTAGGATCTCCCCATTCTTTCCTCATCATTGCAAAGAATGTCGATTTATATAGTATTATTTGTTTATTTACTTAATTTTTTTTTTTCTCTCGTACAAAAATAAATTTTCTAGTTGGCAAGGTGGGCATACCCTGTGGCAGGTCCTCTATGCATATGTTTTTCTTACGCTAATTTGGCACGTAGTGATAATTTTAAGGGTCTTAATTAATATGTATTCTTGGTAACTTATTTCTTTTTCATGATTTTAGTTCTTTTTGGTGCTACCGGAAAAATTCAATACTTGACAACCTTTAAACTTTACTCTATATTTGTGCTTAAAATGGCCTGCTTCAACTAATAGCACATACGTCAATAAATATTTAACTATGGTCCCCTCTTGAAATTAAATAGATATCCCTACCACTAAACTAATGCTATGTGTATCATAAGAATTTGATCCAAAAAATGTGACGAAAAAGAAATTGTTATTCTTGCAACCATGACTTTTATAACGAGATTTTTTTTTTCCAGTTTTTTTATGAGAAATTTTTTACACCAAACAGAATGTATATGTGAAATTAATTGTACAAGTATTGCCTTTCAATTTATGTTTCTCACATTTGACAGCACATCCCGCATCACAATTAACTTGAAAATTTACGTTAGATGAAAATATAGGTATTGCAAATGGATAGATTGTAACAATTATTATACTTTGTCACAAATTCAATGGAAAATCAAAAGTAACAATTTTTTTTTTTCCTCGTGATACAAGCTCCTTCTTGAGCTTAGCACTTGCATCATTGTAAATTTACTATATTCGTGGTTCATTGCACCACCACATCTTTATCTTAGCAACCATGAACACACCCAACATATATAGACCATATTGATTAAAACACAAACTACATATAATTATTGTTGTCTCCTTTTAAGTGGCTTTTATGCTCTAAACATATCAAATTTCTACCATTCTAATCTTTTTCAAGTGGGAGGTTTTACCAAAATGAAATCTTTTCATTTATTTTTTACCTGCATTACTTTGTAAAACTTTTAAATGGAAATGGATTATTTTTTTCAAACTACTTACCAAAATCAGTCAGTTTCTGGGTCAATAATTTTTTGAATTGACAAAATATCCTCTTACCGTTTATTTTAGTAATTTACTTAATTTTTTCACATTATTTACAGATAAATAAGATACTGATCAAATGCTTTATATTGAGAAATGACAGCTTATATTTTGTTTTAATAGAGGTAGGTGAAATATGTTAAATCTGGAAAATTACGAGTATAAAAATTATCCGTATAAAAAAATGAATAATTAAGATAAAAAGATAAATGGATCATTTTGTCCATTTAAGATATTTCACCAATCTCTTACCCCTCCATAGATTATAAGCATACAAAAGTAAATAAATAATTAAAAGAAAAGCTAAGGGGTAGTTTTGCTAGTTTAAACATTCAATTTACCTATCTCAAATCTTTGTCAATAATGTCCCGTTTCGATACAGAATTTAAAACGTGGGCATTTATAGTGAAAAGTTTTTAGAAAGTTACACATTTTTGTAAAAAGACTACTACTTGTGTTAAATTATAAATGATAATTTATGTGGCTTTAACTTTTATTGTTGAATATGAGCCTTTCATATGACTATAAAAGGCCTTTTTTTGAATCTCATTTTATACACAATAGGTCACTTGAAGTGCTCTATGATAATTTGAATTCTTTATTAACTTAGTAACCTCTCCCATGGGGTGCCTCTACACTTTTATTAATTAATAATTAATAATAATCTTTTTACTAAATATTATCTATTTAGCAATGCAGACCGTCTTCGCTTGGGAGAAACTTCAATACAAGAAAACACATTTTTGTACTAATACAAGAATTAATCAAGACCACATATTTTACTTAAGACAAATGCAAGCCATTGATTGATTGATTTATTCCAAATTTAAGGTATTTTTATAATAGAATAAGTGGTTAACTACAAGAAATCATAGATTAGTAATATGTAGTATTTATGAATGGTATTGTGGTACTAATACAAGAATACTACTGTCTTGTATCCTAGCATTTTCCCATAGGTCGATTATGTTATCATGAAAGCAACCTAAGCCGTGCTTAATAGACCATTCCTTAATTATCTTATTGACTAGCCCTTTCATGTCCTCTAAAATCATTTAATTAGCTAAGACTTAGCAATGCTATTAAAGTAGCACAGCTAAAATCAAATGCTAAAAGACAAAAAAACTTAGCAATGCTATTAAAGTAGCACAGTTAAAATCAAATGCTCAAAAACAAAAAAATTAAGACTTAGAAATGTGTATTTATAGACAATTAAAAACATATTCATACAATTGTGCACCTTTAGATTTTCTCCAAATGTCAAAAATGTAAGATGATAGCTAGCTTAGGTGTTGATATGCATAGTCATTCATAGTGTTCATTTCTTAAATTCAAAAGTCCTTATCCAGACCTCATCTTATGAGCTGTATGAAATAAATGTTTTACTTTAAATGTTTTTATGCATATATATAAACACTTATGGAACAAAGTCTAGCCCTAGCCCTCAATCTCTATCGTGGGTTAATATCAATCTTTTTTCAATTTACTATTTCTATCATTGATTAATTGATTTTTGGACTAATCAGATAAATCAATTGTCTGGGATGAAATGGTAAATGAAGATATATACATCATATGTCAGAAAATTGCTCCAAGAGAACCAGATGATTTCGCCCCCTTAATTTGCTAATGCATTGCTTCAAAATGTCACTAATGCATTGTTTCTTTCGACGATATTATATTTCTTAGCAACAAAAGGAATTTCATTAGAGTAGGATTATCTGCGGCCGAGCAAAGTTTTGCTATAAGGTAATTTTAATTTCACAGGGGTAGTATAAATTGTTATAGTAATTTGTATTTTATTAACTATCACATAATTTTCAATTACAGTTAATTATTTACGAACAAAATTACAAGTGACCCCTTCGTCTGAATAGAATATGAATTAAAAATAACTACTTTAAAAGTTTGATTAATGTTCAATGTATACAAGAAACTAGCCCTAGGTTGTCCAATATTCCTTTATTCAAGTAAAGCATGAATTAATCTTATAAGTTATAACTACTTTACTTTTTCTTATGTAAGGTACCAAAAATAACCCCTAGCTAGTTATATATATCGGTTAAATATACATTCATATAAAAAATTTGTAGTATATATATGCATGCAGATGGGAGCCACCACCGCACCAACCCCCTGTGCTGGAAGGGTGGCATCCGCTAAAAAAAAATGGCATTAGGATGAAAGATAAAATACAGGTCACCGAAACAGAATTTTAAAATAAAATATCATAAGGATATATTTGTAATTGTGTATAAGAGATTCTATTTTTTTATCTATATTTTTCCTTCCACCACGGCACATTTTTTTTTTTTTTTAGGGCCGATTGTATCCCAAGAAATTAATTAGTTTTATGGTAATTTACACTTTCATATCGCATGAGGTTGTAAGGTGTCTAATTCATTTAACCCTTGAGATTACTGAAATTGGTCTCACCCAAACACGACCTTACCAGAGTTTTACTGACGTAAAACCGAAAGGACAAATTCTATGAAAGAATTACGGATTGATTTTAATAGTTTTGTATATACGATTGTAAGACTACACTCTATCAATAGGTCACGAGTAATTTAGGCACAATTCAATTGTCCGAAAATCTATTTCCATTTTGGGAAAAAAGTTTCGACCAACCTTTCCCATACATTGTTGCGTCTACAGGTAAGAACTGGGGGTATTAACAAGTCAATTTGATTTGGTTGCAAAAACAAGTTAATTAATCCCAGTAAAATCCATTCCTTGGACACATGACGAAACTAAACAAAATTGGTTTTGATTGGGTTGTATTCTTGATTTGTTCCGATCCAGTTCTGGGTCTCGGGTTAATGGACTGCTAACTTCGTTTACATTACATACGTATACAATTGTTAATTGAATCATGCAAAAAGTGTTCTAAAAGAGTAATTTTATTAAAATGCCTTTAACTTGGTTTTGGTGTACGTACTTTACATTTTTTTAATAATGTCCTATACTATTTTTCAGGCGCATGCGTGCATACATAAACTATGCTTATCTAGATTCCTAATGTGTAAACAAGTGCTTGATCGGGTTCCACCCCCACCAAAAAAAAAAAAAAAAAAAAAATTAGTGGAATCCTCACCAAACCTAAATCACGGTATTTCACAATCTCAGAATTGTGACCGCACCTTTGTTTTCGAAAAAAGGGTACCATCAATAATAGAGAAACTACAGTCAAATGTGCCTAAGCATATCATCATACGTTGCGATAGCATATCACTTGTGTTTATGACTTAGTTTATATTATAGACGTAAGCATAAGATCTAGAAACAACAATGAGTTTCTTTTCATAGACTATTAGATTTTTGGTATAGAAAGGCTTATCATGTGGAATTGTTTTTGCGGTTTGAAAAAATTATAAGCGACTCCAAACTTCACCTCGCAAGCAACTATATTCACGATCTCATGTAGTCTTATTATATACATGCTTAAATACGTATTCTTATTATATACATGCTTAAATACGTATTCTATCAACTTAATTAACGTAGAGGGATTAAAATTTCTCCATTTGGAATAAGGAGAGGTGATGAAAGAGCAAAGAAACCAAAACTAAGTACACAACTCAACAACTATATTGCCATCTTCAATTGGATTAATTTTTGTGCTTATCCACTTCAACATGTTGGAGATTTTTCAATGTGTTACACTATATTTTTTTTGGTACATTGGAGCCCATAGATGGGGGAAGAGATCGAACCCATGACCTTTACTTATGAGGCTGAGTTCTGACTAATTAGAGTAGTTCTAATGGGTTCAATACGAGCACATTACAATACTCCAAGTCAAACAATGTTGAAACCAATATGTATGACACCATACAAACCCTAGCTAACTAGAAAGGGCACAAATGTAATTTCATTACAATGTTAAAATGAACCACTTTTCTTAAATACATTGGGCACGATTTGGATGTTTAATTTTAGGTCGAGGTTTCAAGCTCGTCACTATTCCAAAATTGGCTTCAAGTATGTTTTAGTGACCCCACACTTTAAAGCAAATACATCGATACTTAATTACAATTACTAACAATATTATCTTATATTAGGATGGAATTATTAATTTGTTAATGAGGGTTACAACCACTCCCAAAATTTTTAAGCGTCTAAGTTTTTAGTATAAAATATTTTATTTGTAATTTTAGTATTAAAATTTCAATGTAATTTTATTTTTCATGTAGTTTTAGGTACCCCTAAATTTATAATTATACATCCTCGTCCCGTCCTTGTCTTAAATATTGATCTCAACTTCTCTACGATGTGGAATATCAATGTCCAGACATGATAACACTGAAGGTATAAATTACCATTGCTGACAAGTTTTAAAAATAATATTCCGGCCAAGAAATGGAGACTGATGGTTCGTACTTAGGTTGAGGCCCGTAATCGTTGCGCCATGGTGATACCATGTCGCTTTTGTCATCTAAAACAAGCAGTTATTGTTACCTTTTATGTCGGGGCCAATTCATAGATCATTGATTAAAAACAAATGATAAGATATTCTGAGATTAAGAGTAATCTCATAATATTAAAACAAGTCTATGGTGATATTGTAAACCTTTGTTAAGTTGATGATCTAAGACGCCAATATCTAAACAATGGATTATGGATATAATTAGTGGACAAACGTGGAATGATAAATTAATACTTGTTTAAAGTAGATTATCCCAGTTTCCTTACCCACCTAAACATGACAAAATAATATACATAACTACATCATCCTTGTATCGATAAAAATATTTATTTAAATATATACCAGTATCTTGGGATACACCTTCTTTCCTCTATATTAAAATAAAATACTACGTTTTTTTTTTTATTTCTATTATTTTGATAATTGAAGGGTGACGCGGCCAAAAGTTAGTAGTAATTTGGACCTAAATGCAAAGATATAATAGCATTGTACATATTTTTCAAACAAATATTCTTTCACCATTCCCCCATTCGTGTTTGCTAAGAAATCAACTCAAGTGGTAGAAATAGCTATTTTAAAAACCGGACCTGGTTGCCGTTTCACCCAGAGAAAACAAGAACCAGTCCAAATTCCTATCCGTCTGGGACCGGTTCACTGTTCAAGCTCTAAAAAATTAGAGGTTTCTGAAATTAAATTGGCATCTACACTACGCATGTACTTTGTTGTGTAATTACCTATTTAATTTTAATTTTGATTTTTATTCCTGATTGGTTAGAGCAAGTCAAGAATGTTGATTAAAGCAACTTTTGAAGATGAAAACAAGAAGACTAGTTTGATCATATCATCCTCGCAAAAGATATGGCAAAGATCTGATATAATTCTCTCAAACCAACAGACTCAATAGAATTGATCAAGTCGACATGTTGCTCAACTGAGTAACTAGTCGACGAATCTGGTGCGGTTTATAGAGTAACGTCGATATGTATGAGTGAACATTTTTCATAGTAGAAATTCATAGAGTTTGTGATCATGTTGTCACCTCTAGGGATGTCATAATCCATTGTTACCCACCTTGTATACCTATCTCTTTGGCTCGGTCTTATTTACAATTTGGTTATAATTTATAAGACTAATGATATACATATCGAAAATTTGTACAAAAAATTTATATTGAATTATATTGTGTAGTTAATAATTCACTCACTCACACTATTTTGTAGGAAGAGAGAAAGGGTGTACGATGATGTTGTTAATTATTAACCACACAATACAATTCGGTACCAATTTTTGGTACAAGTTTTCGGTACGTATATAATTACTCTTAATTAAGTGATTTAAAAAAATGTTAGTATAAATTACACTTTCCTCCCATGAAGTATCTGAAAATTTCAGGTTACCCCTTGAGGTTTCTATAATTACGTTCTATCCCTACGAGGTTCTGGTCAACTTACACATTGCCCCCCATTTGACTCCTTGTTGACTGCTAGTAAATTGACAATCCAAAATTTCCTTTACTTCACCAAGAGAATATTCTAGAGAAAGCAAAATAATACTTAATAGGCAATCTTAACCTATCTTAGGTTTCTATTCGAAGACAACCACCTGCCCTCCACCATTGCTCCTCCATCATTACCTCTCCTCTATAATGGGTTTATATTATCAAAATCTTCAATTAAGATAGAGGGAGAAAACGTAAGGATCCAGAATTTTTCGGTACGGTAAAAAAAATAAAAAAACTAACGACTATCTTAAAACAATATAACTTTTCTACTACACAATATATATATATTACTTTATAAACTAAAATAAAAGTTTAGAGCAATTAAGTCTTTATACTTCTAGATACATATTTTCTACCACTGTCTAACCCGGAACCTGCAAGTGATGAAATAGGGGGAGTGAGTTTGGGAGCCAAATAAATAAAATTATCAATAATACACGAAATAAAAATAACTATAATGAATAATCAAATTCAATAAATATGCTCATACTTGTTTTTATAAAAAACGTTAGCTTGCTACTCGAATCGATTATTGCACGCAATTTTACAATTTGTTACATCACTACTTCTCGAGTAACAAACACAAGTAGGTAAAGTACCTGATCATTGACTGCCTGACTGTATTGTTGGATAAATTGGTCTATATGATTCATAGGATCATCGTAACCCTCATATATTTAGAAGTTCGAGAGTTCATAATCTTTAGAAAAACATGCTTTATATATCCAAAGTGACAGTATACCCCTTGGCCTAGAGGATCCCATTTCTTTTTTATTGAGAAGCATTTTGATCTGCTTGTGAATCTTTCTATTATGAGTGCCACATGTCTAGACCATTATGTTTCCCTCTTGGTGCTTATGACTTCTGCCCCTGGGTTATAAAACTTCCTATGGAAGGCTTTTTCCATCATATCTCAACTTAAGATTGAGTTGGGAGGAAGCTGAAAGTGCCAATTAACTGTCTTATATTCCAGTAAAAATACAAAGTGCTGAAGTAAGAGTACCTGAGACTTTATACTACTTCAACATCTTGCCAAGAAATATATTAGTTGGCGTCTAGGGCATCCGGATCCAGTATATATAAAAAATCACAGGATCAAGTATTTACCCAGGATCGAGTATCTACCCATTCGGGGTATGGATATCTTGTAATTTAGTTTGACATAAGAACACCATTTTAAACAAACCCCAACTCATTTTCTTCTAAGGAAATTGTCACTCTCGATTTATTCATTCCTTCCTTTAAAGCTTCAATCTTTATCTTTTTACCATCGTTAGGGCTACTTCGAACTTGCACTTCCCCTACTTCAAAATCAATATCTGTTGTAATCACATTGCATACAAAATGATTGCTTCCAACACTTTGCCTGTCATAATTTCTTACTGGAGAAGAATATGGCGAGATTTTAGGAGAAAAGCCCAACTCTCAATCAATGATGTATGGATATTCAATTGGTCGAATGTCATGACCTTTTGCGGAGGAGAACTATAGTTCACCAACTGATTCATAATTAGAAATGGGCCCATCCTTCTCCAAGAGTTCATACCCCCATTATCAACTGTGTCAAAATCATATAGTCTATCTTTTCACCTTAGCCTTCTCACGTACTGTAGAGTTCGCATGAAAGTCTTTATGGGTGTTTATTGTATAAAGTTTAGGCGAGTCAGGGATGATTATAGGTTTCCAAATACAACTCTCCATATCGATATCTTCTTCGCAATATACTTCATTATAACTTACAACCATAATGCTTAAACAAGATACCGGGACACTTTTTCCCCTCCTTCTTTTAAAGTATGTTCGTAGCTCAATAGATTGCAATTTTGTGGGTAAAAATTTCTCTAATGTGATCAGTAGAAGTAGAGATTATACCAGACATTCTCTGATATCTATACCAAGCCTATTCTTATTCTTTTAAACCATTGGTTTCTGTTTACCCCGATTTACTTTGGCTCTTTTCTACTTTTTTAAACTCCCGTTCTTAGGATATTTTTAAAGAGATTACACCTTAGAAGCTTAGGGTTTTGACATAGAATTTCATATTTTTTTCATCCTTTTGGATTCATAAACAATTTATTCCCCTTCACCATTATCATTTGTCGCGATTATATTTGTAGTGGCTTTTTCTGTGTGAGAAATTTTAATCATCTTTGAGTCAAGTAGTTGTTGGATGTTATCTTTTAATATGAAAGAATTTCTAAAATGATGACCCATTTGTCAATGATATGGGCAATACTTCTGGTCATTAGTCTTTCCTTACTTATGAGGCTTCTTGAGATCCGATAACGTAATAAGTTTTTATTCTAAAAAATCCCCGAACAGGTCTTCTACCAGCTTATTGTTGAATAAATAATTTTTCTTAATCCTTTCTTTTATGGAAGATTTCTTATATTTATTCATCTTCTTTGCTTCTACAACCACCGAAACTTTCCTTTTGGCTTCCACCATTGCTACAGTAGAGGTCTCAATTCTTTCAAAACCTTTTGACATTCTTTTTTTCCCTAGGTGAACCTCCATATCTTAGGCATACATAGTTGGTTGAAGCCCTCAAAATTTTGAGCCACCATGGTGTTTGGAAGCTCATTCAGAAAATTATTTAAACATATTCAGACCAACTCTAACTATTTAAATTTTTGCGGAAATGCAAATGTTAAGGTTCTCCATCGTGCTATGAAGTCAGTAATGGACTCGTTATCCCTTTGCTTAGTTTTGATAAGTTTTAAAACTCCAACACGTCTTTGAGAATTGCAGAATTACTTAAAGGATTTCTCAACCATTGCATCTGGAGTTGGTTTAGAACCTTCAGGTAGATTCGAATACTATATGAAGGTCGAACCTTTGAGAGATTGTACAAAAAGACATAAGCATAAAGCTTCTTGTTTTCAATACCCTCATAACGTGACAAGAAATGTACAACATGCTATTTCAAATCTCCTGTTCTATCAAATATCTTGAAATCAGGCTGAGATAAATTTGCGGGGAATGGTACTGTATATATTTATGAGGGATAGGGCTTAGTAGTCATTAGAATTTTTTTTTCATCTTTATCAGTAATTTTTTGAACTTACTTTCTTACTTTCTTATCTATCATCTTCTAAAGTACCGGGCTAACTTGGCCATACGATACTTATTGGATATTTGAATATCTAGAATAATTAGCCCCCATAAGGGTAGGTTGCGTGGAAAGTTTCCCAGATGCCCCTAACACTTTTTGAGA
>MKEJ01059675.1:649-16310 GCA_001753735.1 Embelia ribes
TAATGTGGGGAAGACGTAACGTCCTGAAAATACGTATAAAATTTTTGCAGTAATAAATATTATCATTATGAGTTATAATGCATTATTTATGTCTTTTGTTTCGTGTAATTATTTTGGTATATGTTGTGAATGTGGAATGTGGCACCTAACAAAATTTCATATGCAAACATATATACTTACATACATAATTATATGTTAATTTTGATTTGTGTAATTGTGATTGCTTATCTATGTTATTATAGAATTATAATAATTATATTTAAGCTAGTTGTGGTTAGTGTTAGTGTGATTTACATTATATGATATTATATATGCATAAAGCAAGTCTTAGTCAACAATTGTAAGCTGGCAAAAATAGAGTGTCCAATGCCTGTCCGATGGTCGAACAAGTCGTCAGAAAACCCATTCTAGGGAATGGGATTTTTAGCCAAAACATGAAAATTTCATAGGATTTTACACTAGTCGATAGTTGTCCAGCAGATGCTCGTTGACGGATAAGGGTCGGATACCCAACTCTGGCCTATTGGATATATTAAAAATGTGAGTTTTTGTTTTTTGACCATTATATTCTTGATTGGAGTGGCAAAAAGCATTTTTCTATCTTCCATATTTCCGGTTTAGAGTAAGAGAATTGGGAATGGTGGTGAATTTTTGCTTTGATCTTCTTTCATTTGATTTATCTAGCTTCCTTAAGATTTTTGATTAAAAATTCCATATTCTGACTCCTTGTTACGACAGTTTCAATTTGATATAAGCCTCGTTCCTTTCTTTATTCATTTACTTTGTCTCGATATTCATGCCATTCATGTCTATTGAAATGATAAACTTATTTCTCAATTCGTGTACATCGTTTTTCTATCTAGGTGTAGCGTGATTCATATGGCGGGTCTAGATATTCCCGAAGGTTTGTAAAGTGGTTTTTTGTGTTGAAGCTATTGTGTTCATCGAAAGTTTATACGATATGAGTAGATTATGAATAGCAAAATCAATTTGAACCTATGTATGTAATCAACACGTGCTACATGTCTTAGCTTTTGTTTTTGGTTTATGTTTTATACATAGTGCTTTGGTTTCGTGATTGAAACCTATAAAATGGTTTCAAAACTTTAGGCTTTGAATTTGTGAAACTTATATCGATATATATCAATTGTATCATATATTATAACATGTATATATTGTGGCATTCTTTAAAGCATACATTCGCGACATATATGGTACATGAATATTTGTGATGAAAAGTGTATAACATTGTGGACATTAGAAGCATTTACATTCGAGTTAGGTTTTATGTCTTCTGATTTCTTTTTGGGACAAAGTTTTGCCTTTTATATACCTTTGTGATCGTGCTTAAGGAGAAGGCCTGATATATTATTATGAGAACCTGTCGATTGTAGGTTGGGCATAGCCCACCTTTTATAAAACCTTTGTGAGATACTATCCCAACCTTTACCCTTGAGTGTAGATGGGTTCGTGATTGTGATTGTGTTTTGTGAAAGGGTTTTGTGAATAAGGGTTTGTGTTTCAAAGTTAGAGTATTATTGTACATTCATATTTTATGAGTAGATTTTCTATTAAACTTTCACATTGATAAAATTTTTACTTTCTTATCGTGATTGTGTGAGTATATGTATATGTGCATAAGCATGTGCCTACATTTTGACTACATCGTAGTTTCTTATGTAGATTGTTAATTGGCAATCTAACTCGTGGCTTTTCTATTTTGTATCGTCCTTCTATGATTTGTTTTGTAGGCTTTCATGCAAATATGCGGTATGTGTAAATGCTCGAAGACTATAGTTGATACTATATGTATTTGTGTGATGTTGAAACCCCAACATAATGAAGTGGTGATAGTGTTATTTTGTAGTTTCAACATCATAGTTTATTTTTGGACTTGGGACTTATGATATATGTAAATATTTTTGGATAAGTAAGAAAATTTATTTGTGTTGTAGACTTCGGAAGCCTACTCTTTTGTGGTTATTGTATATTTATGTAAATAAGTTGTGGTTTGTGTGAGGGTAATGTGGAACGTTATGGTGTATATTTTGATATAGCGCATATGTAACATTTGTGTATTTTGTGTTATCGGATATCTTTGGTATATTTTCCTATTTATTTGTATCTTAAGACATCGCGTCCATGGGCTCTTGAAAATTTGGGTGCGCACATGCAACGTATTCATAAGCATGGTCATGACTATGCTACTTGAATTTGACAAAAATAATTACAATGACAACTACAAAATTACGATAATTGGTTTGACGTGAGAAATAGATGTGCTGGGATACACGCACAATAGTGAAATGATAGATGACTGAATGCAGGGGTAGCCATTTAGCCTCTACTAGTCAAGTCTATCACATCCAATCCAGACTTTACGAATTTTACTCAGAGCCCACCTACAGAAGACTAGACATAACCCAAGTATATATGTTTCAGGCATGGTTTAGAAAACATGCCTAGATCCAAGTTTCAGACCAAAAACTCAACATCGACAAAGTACTTAAGGTAGTCAATTTCCTCTTTATATTACACTATAGTCGACATACATTGCTAGATAGAGTAGTTGACAACATGCATGTATTCTAGTTAGTTTCTGAATAGACCTATATACCATAAGGACAAGGTTAGCTATGGGTCCTACATTTTCCCCTCAAATTCTATACACTCTTAACTCTTACCTACCTACATGCAGGGGTGGAGCTACTCCCAGGTAAGGGAGGGCCCGTTTCCCCCCGATTCAGAAAAAAATTTAATTATAATTTTTATAAGTTATTTTATTATAAAATCAAAATAATATATGTATAAAATAAATAATGGTAACTTCTAATATGTAGAACAGGTTGTCCTTGGCGGTTGATGGCCTAAACCTCTAGGGGTTCGATCACATGTGAATCCTTGGTTCGATTCCCATGGTTGTTTTTGCTTTTTTTGTTTTTTTGTCTAATTTAATTTCCTTTCTTTCTTTCATTCAATTCATTAGTTTCTAATAATAATAACTAAAATGCTTAACGTTAAAAGTTGGCTTGGCACCCTATGTATTACAATAATTTATTTTTAATTTCATAGACAATTTTCGTAGGACCAAACTTATGTCTTTAATTCTCCTTAAGTCACTGATTATATTTGAAAAAAAATATCAAAAACAATTGGTTTGATCTATTACCTATGGAATCTTTCTAATCACTTTTAGTATACATTTTTAAAAGCATGTTATCATAGTTTTTAGTCAAGTTTATTGTTGACATTTCTTTCAAATTTCTCAAAAGCTTTCAGCATAAAAATTATAAATGGAATGAGTTTACAATAATTGTTATACATTTAATTATTTAAAATATAATTTAAGTAACTATTCGATGACACTTGTGATTTTTAATTAATTGACCAACTTCTATATAAAAGCAAATTGTGCCCCCCTTGTTTCAATTCCCGACTCCGACCCTGCCTACAAGCACTAGCAAATTTGCGACCTGTATACCAACAACGCGCCCAGTTTGGGCACCGGGTCGGGTCAAATGCCCATTCCAAGTCGCTGTGAATCCTAGCATTACCCTTGAGTCAAAATGCATATGCAGTGTATATGTGCTTATACAAAAACACCTCGGTACTTCTACTACATTATCTCAAATCTTAGGGAGCACAAATGTAATTTCTCAAAACATTAATACAGTTCAATTTAGGAGGCAAATTGGAATTAAGTGAGAACCTTTGGTAGTTAAATGCAATTTAGAGAATAGTTTAGTTTTGCGTACTATTCTGTCTCCAGTAAACGAGGCGACGATATACACACACAGACACAGAGAGAGAGAGAGAGAGAGAGAGAGAGATTAAGGCCAAAAAGGACCTCACATCACTACAAAGTGGAGAAAAAACAGAGGAGAGAGCGCAAAATAAATGAAAATGATGGCCTAAAAATGGTCTCTCTCTGTCTCCTCTTTAGGGTTTATCTCTCCACCATTTCTATCAACTCTCATTACCCATTTGCCCCCTTTCCTTTCACTTCAACTCCAAAAAGCTGCGCTCTTTTTTTTTTTTTTTTTTTTGTTTTCAATTTTCCTACTACATGTTCTATATGTGTATGCATTTATATCTCTGAAAAAAACTCATCTTTTCAAGTAAAGCTAGCAATCTCTGGGCTCAAATAAAGGTAATAACTTTCCCCTCTGTTTGAAGATTCTTTGAGCTTAAGACACAAGATTGCATTAATTGGTGATATGCATATGTGTGCCTATGTGAGTATATAAATAGTTACTTGATTTTGGTGGACATAGGAGTGGCCTTGTGTTTTGGTGAGTCTTTTGTTACAGTTTAAAGCTAAGCTTTTTTATGTTGTATTTTTTTTTTAAGTTAAAAGCGTAGGAGCTTATTTAGCGTAGGAGCTTTTGAGCAGAGCTTATTGCTGTGTTGCCTAGGGGCATTCAAAGAAGTCTTTCAAATTTTATTTCTCAATCTCACTTTCTAAAATCTATTTTCTCATATATATATATATATATAATAGAAATGCACAAACAAGACTTTCTAAAAATTCATTTTTGCACCTCATAAATATTAATATGTTAAAATAATAAATTCTGAAAAAATATTTTTCCAATATATTGGAATATTCACTTTATTTTGGTGCAAAAAAATTATTTTTATAATAGAGAAATTATGAATAGTAACTTTCTCAATAGAGAAGTTTACTGTTAAATTTCTAGAAATTTTTCTGAAAATACGTGAGAGATTTCTATGCTTAGTTTCTCATTTTAGAAATTAAAGGGGAGAGAAATGTGGGTTTAGAAAGACTGGTGTGAGTAACTAAACTTTTTTTAGCTGTACTCTTTCAGCGTTTTCTGCCTAAGAAAGAAGCTATTTTTTTTTATTATTATTAAAAGCTGAAACCAAACAAACCCTTAATTTGATCTGGGATTTTGAAAGTATGGACTTTATTTGCTTCATCTTTAAAAGGGTATTGTAAATTTAGGTGTTAATTTTTCAAATGTTGTTTTGTTATGTGAGTGAATTGAACCAGAAAGATTAGGTCACAAAGAATGCAATTTTGACTGAAATTAGATTTTTGGGTACTTTTTCCCCATTTTTGTGATTAATAATGATATATTCCAAAAAAGCTCATTCGTTGTGAGTGTAAAGTGAGTTGCAGGGATTTCTGGAAAGAAAGGATTTTTAGCCGAAATCTATATATTTTTTTGGGTATGTTTTTCCCTTAACCTTAGCGAGAATTTTCTTTGATAGTGATGATGGCGGTAACTTCAGCTTGCAAGGAGGATAAATTGGGGATGGACAATGGGAAATACGTAAGGTACACGCCTGAGCAGGTTGAAGCTCTTGAAAGGCTTTACCATGACTGCCCCAAACCGAGCTCACATCGCAGGCAACAGCTGATTCGCGAGTGTCCTATTCTGTCCAACATCGAGCCCAAACAAATCAAAGTATGGTTTCAAAATCGAAGGTAAAGACGAAAAATTTATTCCGAAATTTGATAGTTCCTTTTCTCTATTTTCACTGCTTTAATTTATTTCGTGTGTATGTATGTATTTGATTTGTGCAGATGTAGGGAGAAGCAAAGGAAAGAGTCCTCGCGTCTCCAAGCTGTGAATAGGAAACTAACGGCGATGAATAAGCTGCTGATGGAGGAAAATGATAGGCTGCAGAAACAAGTCTCGCAGTTGGTCTACGAAAATAGCTATGTTCGTCAACAAACTCAAAATGTAAGTGGCATCGCATGAACAAATCAAGGGTTCTTCAACTTGTTATAGCTTTTGTAGTCTAGGAGTGGATTGATATGATAAAAGAAGACCATCAACGATATATGTAGCTTATGGTTGTTATTTGATATCTTGGTTTACTTTAATCTTTTGGGCATCACCAAAATATGATAGATTTTGTAGTTAAGTAATACCGTTTGCTTCCTGAAAAATATAGGGGAAAAACTAAGTGGAGCCGAATTTATTTGTAGCGCATTGTATTATTTAATATATTCAGTATGCCGCATGACTTGTGGCATATTTTTCAGCCAAAGAAGTGCAACATAATCTGTTCTTAAATTTGGTAAATTTACTCTGATACCATGCTAAGTGATGCACTACCATACAAGCTTAAATTATTAGGGAGATGCGTATTATTTTATTTATTATCTTTAGGAATGGATATATCTTCTAATATTGGACCAATAAATGAAATTTGTTTGTGATTATTGTTCTTCTATATTCCAAATGGTTGGTTTTGCAGGCGGGCATAGCCACCACGGACACGAGCTGTGAGTCAGCGGTGACAGGTGGTCACCGGCATGTGACACCTCAGCATCCGCCTAGGGATGCTAGTCCAGCTGGGTGAGTGTAGCATGTTTCAACATGCCTTTGGGACCATTGCTTTTCTTGTTTTTCTCAATGACTTGTAAAATTTCATATTGGCTTATGGAAAGTGTGCTTTTGTGTGTTTTCTAGACTTATGTCCATAGCTGAGGAGACTTTAGCTGAGTTTCTTTCAAAGGCCACTGGAACTGCTGTAGAGTGGGTCCAAATGCCCGGAATGAAGGTGTTTTTGCTTTCTTTATATTTCCCCTTATCAATGATTTGTTATGCCTTTGCCATGTTTATTATTATTTATTAAAATCGCTAATCAAGTGGTGGACAAAATAAAGGAGCTTTCCTGACCTTCTAAGCAAGGCGAATACATCATCATTTCAGTCACTATCCTGCATTGCTACTTTTGGTTTTATAATTTATCTTTAGTGTCTCTCTCTCTCTCTCTCTCTCACACGCGCACACACACACACATATGCCCACACATATTTTGATAAGTTTCCTTTTCTTCTTTCTTAAGGAAGATAAATTGTTTTGCATTATATTGCCTTTTCTGTCATGTCTTGCTTCTAAAAATACTTGCTGATTTTGAAAATAGAAACAGATATGTTGTGGAAACGAGGACGGGAAATGTGGCATTAGAATATAGTGGAAATGAGAAGTGCCGAGAATTATAAAAATTGAATAAACAGTATATGACTACTGGAGTATTAGTAAGATACGATGAGAAAATATATATAATTAAAAGAATTGTTATATAATTTTTCAAAGAAAATGCTATAAGCAATATTATACTAGATTAGAGTATTATACAAAAGAGTAATTAAACATGGTTTAATTCAGGAAAGGAGCCAAATGTGTGCTAAGGGGGCAACCTACTAGTCCTAATATTTTTTATTCATGACTTTTTAACTATCTCTGTATTTTTTAGCCGCTATAATAGTTTTTATGGCATCGAACGACCCCATTTTCAATTCTTGGCTCTGCATTTGGTCTATTTATTATTTTTGCTACTTTCCTGGTAGCAAGGAACTCATCATAAGCGAGGTTCCGAGTTTACGTATCGAAAGCGAGGTTCCAAGTTTACGTATCGAAAACGAGGTACAACAGAGCTTCTGGTGACTATGCTTCTGAAGGTTACGTTGTCTAACAAGTAACGAATTTATCTTATATCTTTCTTTGAGTGTCATGTCAACACTGTATATTTGTTTATGCAACATCTTAGGCTTCTCATTAGAGTAGTGCTTCACGTACGAGATTATTATGTACATAATCTAGTTGGCAAGTACTAATCCACTTATTTATAAACATAACACTCATGAAAATGCCTCAAAATTTAAAAAATGCCACTCAGTATTACAGAAATGCTGTTGGTGCTAGCCTGCATCATTCCGTACGAGCATACGTTTGTACTACTTGCATTTTTTCCCCTCAATATTGGATACAATATACTTCTCATCAAAAAATTTAAAGCATCTTAATTGGTCTTTGTTTTATGTGCATCCATTTTATATCTTTTAATTTTCCCCTTTTTCTTAATCCGAAGTGCTCCCTCTTATAATCTCCTAACAAATTTCCTTTTGATGTGTACAGCCTGGTCCGGATTCCATTGGAATCATTGCTATTTCTCATGGTTGCTCTGGTGTGGCAGCACGAGCTTGTGGCCTTGTGGGCTTGGAGCCTACCAGAGTAAGTCTTTGGCACAGAAGAAATACTTATGAAAAGTTCCTTTTTTCTGAAAATTCATTTCAATTTTAATAATTGGTGGAATATTGTAGGTGGCTGAAATCCTTAAAGATCGACCGTCATGGAATCGTGATTGTCGAGCTGTTGAGGTTGTCAATGCGTTGTCTACCGGAAATGGTGGAACTATTGAGCTGATTTATGTGCAGGTACTTACCAAGCACTTGGTCACACTCTGTACGAGCCTGTAACAATGTTGATATGCTAAACAGAGTTCCGATTTGTATTCTTTATTTTAGCTCTATGCACCAACTACTTTGGCTCCAGCTCGCGACTTCTGGTTGCTACGGTACACTACTGTTATGGAGAATGGAAGCCTTGTGGTACGTGTCTTCTTATACTTGATTTTGTGCTGAAATAGCCTCCCAGTTTGTTGCTGTATCTGAAATTTTGTGTGTTTGGCCTGGTTCTATACTTCAATCAGATATGTGAAAGATCTTTGAACAACACTCAGAATGGTCCCAGTATGCCACCTGTGCAGCCTTTCGTTAGAGCTGAGATACTGCCAAGCGGCTATTTGATACGACCCTGTGAAGGGGGTGGATCAATCATCCATATCGTTGATCACGTCGATTTAGAGGTATGCAAAGTTATCTTTTACCATCTAAGCAAGTTCACTCTCTTGATAAGCCCTTATTTACAATCGTATTATTCTTGTCTACCAGCCTTGGAGTGTGCCTGAAGTGTTGCGACCACTGTATGAGTCCTCAACCCTGCTTGCTCAGAGGACCACAATGGCTGTAAGCTTGTACTGGTCATTATAAAATGTCGTCCCTTAATTTTAGTAACATTCATTGATAATGTTATATTATAAGCTATTATAAAATGATTCATGTTTTTCAGTGGAATACGTATACTTGGTTAAATGAGATCTGTTAAAAACCACAGGCTAATCAAGTTAATAAATATTATTTCTCAGGCTTTACGTCAGTTAAGGCAGCTTTCGCAAGAGGTTTCTCAGCCAATAGACACAGGTGGCGGAAGACGACCTGCTGCTTTACGTGCACTTAGCCAGAGATTAAGCAAGTGAGTTACTTCTGCTTTCAAGGTTATTACATTCCGGGAGTTGGCTAAACGTTAGTATGCTGAGCTAAATGCGTGTTGGTTTTTGCAGGGGTTTTAACGAAGCTGTTAACGGGTTCTCGGATGATGGATGGTCTATCATTGGGAACGATGGTGTCGATGACATCACCATTCTTGTAAACTCCTCTCCTAGCAAGATGATGGGTGCAAATGCTTCTTATGCTGGTGGATTTCCACCTTTGACCAATGCTGTGCTATGCGCTAAAGCATCCATGCTGTTACAAGTAAGAATAAGACATATACGTTTCGTTTTCTTTCCAAGGCCTTAAAAGCCTCGAATGTTTCAACATATTCCTAATGTGCCTTTAATGGACGAAGAGAATCGCTACAGAGCTGAATCGAGTCTGTTATGCTTGACATGGGATAGTGTTACAAATAATTCTTGGGGCTTAATTATTGTCTTATATATTGGGTTTAAGTTGATCAACTTTGTAACATTGGAAACAATGAAGTCTTGAAAGAGGCATGACATTACACAAAATAATGAGCTAAGTGTTATAGTATGTGTAGTAGCTGTGGAAGTCTGGAGCCTCATATTCACTGAGCTAAGTGTTATGGTATGCGTAGCTGTGGAAGTCTGGAACCTCGTATTCACGGAGGTGTAAGCATTTACTTAATGACACTGTAACTAAGCAAATATATATCAGGCACCCTGTGTTCATTAGCATTTACGTTCCTATATATTTTATCTGTTATGCTGTTCCAACATTGTTTGGCCTTGTGGTCAACAATTTAGACAGTCAAACAATCGAATTCTTTCATTGATGGCAAAACATGTGTAATTGATTATGTGACAGAAACTATAGTTCTAACTATTGCTCATCGTATGTGTAGGCAGTTTTCTTACCTATCACCTGGATTTATATCTTCCCATTATTAAGTGACCAGTTAGATGGTTTTCTCTACAATCGAGAACTTGAAATTGTAACATGTATTGCTTCTCATATCTATCCTATTTGCCTTCTTTGTGCTCTAGCAGAATGTGCCTCCTGCTATACTTCTCAGGTTCTTGAGGGAACACCGATCAGAATGGGCTGATAGCGGTATTGATGCGTACTCAGCTGCTGCTGTTACATCTGCTCCTTGCAGTCTGCCAGGGTCTCGAGTTGGCGGCTATGGAGGGCAGATTATTCTTCCTCTGGCTCACACTATCGAGAACGAGGAGGCAAGTGCTTGTAAAAAAAAAATAACCCTTTTCGTGGGAAACACTATTATGTTATACTAGAGTGTGGTCCGCGCTACGCGCGGGTTGTGTGTATTTTGTTATTTTTGTATTATATCAATTTTAATTGTTTTATTAAATTAGTGTTGTTAATTTATTTTTGGATATGACATCTTTTTGTTTTTCTTTTTTTCTTTTTTTCCTAATGATTTATAATAAATTTATAAAAGATCGATTTGTAGGATTTATACTAAGTATTTTTATGAAAAATTAATGTTTATTTAGGTTAATTTTAGGTATGTTAAAATTTTACTATGATATTTTAGAAACTTAATGTTGATAAGGATAATACTTTAAAAATTTATGGAGAATCTTAGACTGGTATAAATCAATTTGTAAAAATATTTATTTATTAATAGTATTTTGATTCTTAAATATAATTTTAATGATTTCTATTTTGATAATTTATGCAAAGATATATATGAATATTTTGGGACTGTGCTTAATCTTTATATGAAATTTAATTTTATAATTTTTGTTATGGTAACTTGATATATATGTATATAATGTTAATAATTTCTATTATTGTGAGTTTTATTGTTTTAAATCCTAATTTTATGGGACACATAATTATAATAATTTCTATTATGGTAAGTTTTTTTGTTTTAAATCCTATTTTTATGGGGGCACATTTCAATTAATTATATGGACAAATGTCGCGATTAGAGTGAAAATAGTTGGAGGGACACCTTTATATGCATAAAAAGATTTTACATATGGGCAAACCATCTTCTACATGAGCAACCTTATATTTCTATCATAAGCTTATTTGGCATTATTTCTTGGAAACAGTTTATGGAGGTTATTAAGCTTGAAAGTTTCGGCCACTATCGTGACGATATGATTATACCTGGAGACCTATTTCTCTTACAAGTAAGTATTTGTGCTATGTTATGTGTATGTAATAGTCCCCTATTTCTTGTCTAGTAATTAAAATATGTTGCTTAAAATTATATCCTTTCATCTGCAGCTTTGTAGTGGAGTGGACGAGAGTGCATTTGGTACTTGCGCTGAACTCATCTTTGCTCCAATCGATTCCTCGTTCTCCGATAACGCGCCTCTTCTACCATCTGGTTTCCGCATCATTCCTCTTAGTTCTAAAACAGTAAGTGTTTCTAATTTACATCATAGTACCTCAGTATTTGTAATTTCAGTTCTCTTTTAATTTTGTTTTATTTTTCAACTCATAACTCATTGTAATACAGGATGCCTCTAGTCCGAGTCGAACACTTGATCTTGCATCTTCTCTTGAAGTTGGACCAGCTGGAAATAAAGGCTCTGGTGATTATAATGGTAATGTTGGGAGTGGAAAGTCGGTAATGACAATAGCATTTCAATTTGCTTTTGAGATCCACCTTCAGGATAATGTTGCAGCCATGGCCCGCCACTACGTGCGCAGTATTGTAGCATCTGTTCAGAGGGTGGCTTTGGCACTTTCCCCCTCTCGTTTTGGTTCTCATGCAGGTTTCCGAACTCTGCCTGGTGCTCCTGAAGCACACACGCTTGCTCGTTGGATTTGTGCCAGTTACAGGTATGTTTTTGGATTTTCTTCGAGGATGCTTCGTAATATGCGATAATTCAATTTGCTCGGGTGATTGTTGTTGGAGATATTATAATTCACAGTGAAATTATTTTTAGCGTCATGAGAGCCCAAGAACTGAGAAGATAAAGACTTATAGCTGACACGCAACTATTGTAAAACATCATTAGGCTATTGTAAAACATGATACACTTCAATTGTTCTACTACAGAAGGTTAAGTTTTAATTCATTATTGTCGGTAAACTGTGCAGTTATTCTAGGAAGAATGGGCACTCTAAAATGGGTGCCGTGACATGAATTCACGGTTGTTTATTACTTAAGCGCATGACATATTATTCGGGCTTTTGGAAGTTGGTAATTGTTAGTTAAGTTTGCTAAATTATGACGAGACGAAGTTGCTCAGTTGCTATTTTGTTTTGGACTCGAGAATGAATACTATGTATCATTTTGTTCATCATTGGTAATTATCTATTCCATATGTTGGGGGTTCCTGCTAATATATAATTACAAAAATTATTTTATTAAATAAAATATCGTGTCCTCCCAGCATCCGCATCTGGCAATTTTGTGTCCATGTCCGTGTCCACATCCACATTCATACACGAGTCTGTGCTTCTTAGGGGTCATTACACTGTCATAAACAGTACCAAATACTTGTAGGTTGTATAGCTTGACATTTATCATTCCTAATTTTTCTTGTTTTGTTGCACATATAGAGAAACAGTTGTGAAATTGTCATTTTCTTTCAACTGTATCATTGGAAGCATGATCTTGGTTTGTTACGGACGACTCTGTGATCTGGAGATTGAAAAATCTGTGTAGATCACCGGAGGATATTAATGGCCGTTTCTCTATCTTTTGGCCTAGTGTTGAACTAGTTGTAAACTGTGAAGACCAATTATACTTGTTATCCTTTGTTATCTGCAAAATTTTCCACCTCTTTCTCCTATGACCGTACCTTCTATATTTACGATGAATTGATCTGAGCTAGTTGCATTTTCAAGATTGATATTGTGGCCCAAAAAAATTCAGATGACAGTTGATGAAAGTTGAAGAAATTTGTTCTAGTTTTCTTTGTTTAACTATTGTCTTTCTTGACAGATGCTCTTTAGGTGTGGATCTTCTTAAACCTGTTAATGACAGGAGCGAAGCAATCCTTAAATCACTTTGGCACCACTCAGATGCTGTGTTGTGTTGCTCCTTGAAGGTATTATTTGTAAATTTGTATTTTCCATTGCTCTCTTTGTGATTTTAGCTACAGTTATCTAATTTAAAACTAATCCAATGGCCGAAATCGATTATGTGAGGGGTTCAATTACTTTTAATTGGAGCCTCCTTATCTGAATGGCTTATGTGTATGGATGAATTATAAAAAGTCTTGGTGTCATCTTTCTATGCATTATATATCCGTGCTCGTACACACTTTTAGAATAACCTAAAGCTATGCTTGTGTAAGCGACTGCTTATGAAAACACAATTGTTGCAGGCATTGCCAGTTTTTACGTTTGCGAATCAGGCAGGACTTGATATGTTGGAGACAACCCTCGTAAATCTTCAAGACATAACTTTGGATAAGATCCTAGATGAAAATGGTAGAAAGAGTCTCTTCTCTGAGCTCCCTCAGATCATGCAACAGGTTAAGTCCTTCAAATTAAGATATTATTTTTTTTGTTAACATGCAAATTGATTTTTATTTCACTTATTAAGATGTGTTTTCTTCCCTATTTTTACGCTTCTTTAAACTCAATAGAGATTGTTTTCACTTTTTGTTGTTCTGCTAAAGATGTTTATATTCTTGTAAATCTCTTACAGATCTTTTGTAAACAAATTTGTACCCACATTTTATTTACACTTGCGAGCAAAATGACCTTTCCGCACTTATCAAATAATAATTCATTTTGTAACAAATAATATACCCATCCCTCAAGTTTTATTGTTGCTATTTCTTGAATTGATAGTTTTCTTCTTCTCTCCGTGTCATTTTTCCGTCAGTTGCATCCTACAAAAGTAGTCCTTATGGCTGAATGAGGTCATTGTCTTCCTCTAAAACACATATGCAAAGTAAACAAGGAAAATATTGAAGGGTTGGACAAGAGCCTATTGACAAATTTTTATACCAAACATCGGCTTACTAAGGGCTTGTTTGGCTTCCATTTTTCTCGTACATTTGACAACTATGCTAATGGACTAATCATTTTTTCTTGCATTATGACCAACATTACATTAGCTAGAAAATTTTGAAGATGAACATGTCCAATTTTTCCTAAAGCCAAATTTTCTGTTTAAAGCTGCTGGTGAAGAAATCATACTAAGAACTGTTCAAAATTCTTGTTCTTTTTTCTTTTTACAGTTTACTTTCTATTTTAATTTATCTAAATTTTCCCTATGCTTTTTTGTTGGTAGGGTTTTGCTTGTCTTCAAGGTGGTATATGCGTATCAAGCATGGGAAGGCCCGTGTCATACGAGAAGGCAGTGGCTTGGAAAGTGTTGGATGACGACGAATCGCCTCACTGCATTTGTTTCACTTTCGTCAACTGGTCTTTTGTTTGAACACGGTGAACTTAGTATTTTGACAAAAACTACTATGTTAGGCTAATTAGTAACTTGGAAATGTCCTCTACTCTATATATATCTCTGCTACATTAAATTTAGAATTCTGGATATTTAGCTGGTGCTTGTGCTTTAATTTATGCATCTTTATGGTACCTTCGCTTCATCTATGAATTTTCTGAATACGGAAGCTATGAAATCTTTTTGGTCTTTATTTAAATCTGACAATTGCATTGCCCGTTTAATTAGTGTATCTTTCTTTTCTCATTAGTTTTGGCAAAGGGGAGGATCAGTCCGCCTTTGCTTCTCAGCTGTTGGATCAAGTGTGTTATAACACGATTAGATGCGTGTAAATCATTGGCCTGAAAAATATTGTGATCTCAAGTAAACCGGTTTGTACTACCGGATTACCAAAGCTATAGGGAAGAAGAGCAAAACTAAAATCATTTCGGTTCGATAGAAGGGACTAACATATTGGACATTGTTGCCATAAGTTGTGACTAATCATTTCATGCCATGCATCAAAGACGTCTCGTTAAAAACAATTACATCAACTGAAAATGCCAATATTGATTTCTATTAGTGATTAGTAATGATTATTGTAAGCAAAATGCGGGAGTGTTTAAAAATCCGTATGGTCGAACGCCCCGTCATTTGAAGCAACGTTTGAAATGGATTTTGTAAATGCTGTTTTATGAATCATTTTTGTCCTCTTTGTAAAATATTTTTTCAAATAAAAGCGTGCCGTCTTGATGGATCGATCTGGTGTTCTCCAAAAATTGTCTAGGGAACTCAAGAAAGCGCTACTGAAGCTAGACGATCTATCAAACCTTATCTCGATTAGTAGAGGTGTCCGAATTTTTTTTATTCCGCTCCTTCGACAAGGCTATGTAAGATTAGTTTTTACTCGTAGGGTTCCCGCAGTTTTTAACTTCTAGAGACTGATCATCATTGGAAGGTTGGGGAGTAGAGTCGGAGCAATATCAAGTGCGGGTTCAAGCAGTAATATCTGACTACGATGGAGCAAGTGATTATAAGTCGAAGGGGCACTTAATTAATCTTGTCGATTGTTCTTTTATATATACTAGATGGATATCACGTGCGTTGCACGTGACGTTTTTCATAGTATTTCATTTTCGGAAAAAATTATTATTTCTTCATGTATATGAAAAGCATTATTTTATTCACTTAGCTAAACCTCGATAGTAATATTTGTG
>MKEJ01059684.1:0-12934 GCA_001753735.1 Embelia ribes
CTATTATATTTTCTTTTCTTTCAGTTCACGACCCCGGGTTTATGGGAATTCGGGGCATGACATGCCATGAATGCAATAATAATATTATAATGAAATACATAATATTATTAAATGCAAAAAATTTACCTAGAATTTATAGGACGATACATTTTGTGCTAGCGGACGTATGATATATAGAAATATTTATAAAAACAAAATGGAATACAGAATAGGTAATATATATCCATTATACCTTAGAGATATATGTGTTTGATCTGGGGTTATACATTAAGAGACTACAACCCTTAAAAGAAAGGTTTAGTCCTTTAACTTTGAACTATTAGTGTAGTCATGGATATTTAATTTTTGGTTAAAAGATTATGATTCTTGGATAGTCAGATTCGTTTGATTTAGGAATTTCAAGTTGAGATGCAAGGGAAACAGTTTGATGGGGTTGTGTTTGGGAAACAAATTTGGATTTAGGTAAGTTATTTTGACCCTATGGCATAAGATTTGAGGTTTAATTAACTGTATTCTTACAAGAACTAGCGAATTCCTATTATCTAGTTAAAACGTTGTAGTTGGAGATGAGTTGGGACAATATAGGACCAGTCTAACTTTTGCTCTATCGAAGAATGATGGTGATATGTCTATAGGTATATTTAAATGTGTAGGGAGATGGGATGAGAGATTGTTAACTTGGCCTCTCATTCGTCCAGTTGATGAGTCGGGAAGAGCCAATAATATCTTATAAGTGTAGTATAATTGATGGATTTCATTAGACATCAATTGGAGTTTAGAACTTAAAGGAAAGATAATCGGGTAAATGAATTTACTAGTGATGAGAATTGTAGAGACGAGTAAAAGTGTGGAACAAGAAGAATAATGCATTGAGCTCTTGGAGTTGTTTGTATAGAGTGATATAAGTGAGCAAGATAATTAATTGTATAACGTGATTGATAGGATTGCGAGATACTATACAGGATGAGAATTACCAAAATACATAAGGTTGAGGAGCGTAAGGAATATAAAGAGAGTATAAGATGAATGATAAAGTGTTGACACTTTAGAGACATTTGTGATAAGATAGAACTACTAACAAATATGTGATTTAGTTGAAGATTGACAATAGGGTAATAGAAAACGAAATATAGGGATTGTAGTGTTGAATGTGTACCGAGTTGGAGTTGATAGTGTTGGTAGTACAGAATTGTCTTGGAGGCCTTATGTGAATTGGAGATAGAGTAATATTACATTATAGGGGTCTTAAAATTTGGCATTATACTTGTATGCTAGACATAGAAGATATGAATACCTTGGAAATGATTGGACTATAATGTGTTGCAAGGTAGGCTATTACCTATTGGTAAACTTAAATTACTACACAATAATGGCTTTGAATGGCAAGGTGCCTTTGGGACTCAAGAGTTCGATAGTGGAAGTTATTAGTAAATTCGATAAATACAGTATAGCGATGTGTAGACAAATGCAATATGTGGATTTGGACAATAAAAAAAGTACAGTTGGAAATAATGATGGTAAGTTCGTTTTGAACTATTTATGAGTTTGGTAGAAATTTCAAAGATGAAATTTATTCTTTCGGGAGAGAACTGTAAGGCCCAATAAAATACAAATACCACAACGATAATAAACCTAAAATTGAATGGAATGTTAATTAGTTTCTTTCTCAACCTTTTTTGTTCAATCTCATATCATTACGTTATATTCTTTTTGACCGATCCGAAATATGTATCGGTTATGAAACTACAAGTGCATAGTATTTGTCGTAGTTTTTCCAGTAAGAATTGGGTACTAGATCACGGGGACTCCGATTGTAAAGGAAGTAGCCTAGGGATTCCTAAGGTTACGTGACTTCAAAGGAGAAAGAAGTCAAATGATAGAAAATATAAAAACGATATCACAAGGAGTGAGAATAAGCTGACTACAACTATAAAATGACAAAGTAATTGTCAATAAAAGGCGACTTGCCCCTAGTATGACTCCGACACATGATTTAATCAATTAATCACTCGCATGTTAATTTTTCTTACAATGTTATTAAATTTGACTCCGAATTCATTGGTTAAACTTTTGAAAAATAATTATTAAGTTTAAGGTTCGATTAAAGTATCTCGGGAGTACCATCGGAACGTACTCATAACTATGACTGAGGGATTTGAAAGACTTGCATGGATTACATTCCAACCATTTTCTAAAGTTACAACTAAATACCAACGGTATATGTACTACCGGTAGTTTAAAGGTTCTAATTAATATGTGAAGTTAAGATTAAACCATGTTATCTTTGTCAATAAACCTAAAAATTTAGCTACTCATTATTGAACTAAAAATGATAAAAAAAAAAAAAAATAGTTGAATTAAACATACTAAATATGAAAATTAACAACTTAATAATTATTCAAAACTAAGAAATGAACTAAAACAACTACAACAAAAAGTGAAGATTCAAATTAGATATGAACAACTACAACATAAATGAACTAACACAACTAACTAAATATGAAAAAGGGAAGAATCAATTTTTATTCACGACCTATAACAAGAAAAAATCTACTTATAAACATTAATAATTAACATGTTGTGTCAATTTAAATTTTAAGTAACTAACACTAGAAACTAAATAAGAATGAAAAATATGAACAACAAAAATACTTCTAAATGAAACTAAAATTGGGAAGAACTAATTTGCTAAACAAGTGACTAATATGGAAACACTTACTACTAATTAAAACATAAAAGATTTCAATTTTAAATTGAGCAAGATTTAAACAATTAAGCATGTATCAACTTTATATAACCATAAACATGCCTAAAACTTCAATCTTGAAACTGAAATTTAAGCATGCAAATTTTAGAGACTAAATTTAGAGATTAAGAAGAAAAGCTAGAAATTAATTCACAAACATGAATTAATGGTGAAAGTAGAAAGGGGAGGTAATAAATTAAATAAATTACCCAATAAAATAAAATCAACTTCCTAATTTGATTTATCGAGTACACAATCTGTCACTGAATTTGCAACTCTCTTTATCCCAAAGCTAGAAAAATAAAACAACAAAACTCCAAAAAACCGGCAACACCAAGAAAGAAGAAAAAAAAAATATGGGGATTGGTCTTTGGAAACAAAACCCCAGAGTCAGCGTAAAAAGAAAAAATATAAATAAAGGGATGACTCGTCCTTTGCCTCTTCCCGGTGTTCTGCTATTGAACCCCCACCAAGAACAAAGAAAATAATCACCACTGAAATGAATGATTATGGGCCAAAAATGATGGAGGATGCAGTGTAGTAAATATTGAGGAGGTGGTGGTCTCAATGCTGAGGATTGTTACATTAATGTATGGATAGAAGAGGAGTTGATCCACTTTTTGAGTTGTCTGATTGAAATATACTGGAATTATTGGACATTTGTTGTGCTTTTATTTTCCATTTTCTATCACAATTCCACAACAATTTTTGCAAACACTTTTTTTAACATTTTTAGCATCAATTACTTGAATCGCACGTAAAAGCCAATAATATCGAAATATAAAATATTACGTGTCTTAAATGCCAAATAATTATTGGTCTAAATAAAATTTTTATTTTATACATTTTTGTAGCATAATCAATAGGCCTATTTTAAAGTTACAGTCACTTTGTCAATTCTTGTGTTGAATTATATTGTAGAACATCAAAGTTAATTGCAGAAATGAAGAAACTCCTGATGTAACCTCATCCATTTGAAAACCAAGTCGATACTCTCTCTCTCTCGCGCGCGCTGCTGTTGTTGCTTAAATGCATATGTGCTACTACGGTGCTCTCTATTTGGTCGTACTTTGCAATCACCTGCTGGATTGTCTTAGGCCCGTCAAGTTATTTTTCTGTTCTTTGTTTCCCTGGTGCTGTGGTCCGTGTTAAGCACTAAGTAGGAGGTAAATAATTTTGCAAATTAGGTGGTAATAGCCAAACCAGTCGCTTGTCATTCCTTCATCAAGCCACTCCCTAGTGCAACTTCAAGTCCACAAAGGGTAATCATTCTGTTATAACCCCTCGTGCAAAATAGTCATTAGTTCTTAGAGCAACTCTTGACATCGAAAGCAATTCTTATGTGTTTTTTAATTTAAAGCATGGTAGTCTTTATCTTTAAGAGTAGGGAGACTTATGCTTGACTAGCAGTTTTGCAATGGAAAGGACATCCTTAAGCATTTAAGGCTGTGTGTGGTATGAGAAAATGGAACTACATTGCTTTTCGCTTTGTCAAATGCTCTCTTTAAACAACGAGGACCGTACCCCAATGTGTTTATTTCATTTTATTAAATGTTTTGATTCCTATTATAAGAGAAAGAATAAACAGTTCGCTCTTTCCCACTGGAACTCTTCAATTTAGCGTTCATTTCATCTCCTTTTTATAATGAGCTAAGTGGTGGTGTTCGTTGCATCTTAATTACATGCACCACTCTCAAGTTCAATCCTTAATCTTTATCTTTAGCTAAGTGGTGGTGTTCTTTACATTCGACTATATTCCATTTTATAATTGTAGGTCTAAGGAAACAAAGTAGCAGAACTGTTATTGCGTTTTCTCTCTTTCTGATCCGAAAAACTTTTGAACTTGGTTAATTATGTTTTGTGGAGCTGGCCATATGAGTTTTGTGAGTGTTTGGGTTGCATTCACTTATACTGTAAAATGTCAGCCCTTGTTGCTGCTGTTCTATGATGATTGTTTGCTTTAGCTGTTATGCATGTACATATACTTGATCGACTTTCCGTCTTTGAAAGAGTATTTTTGACAATACTCAACAAAAGCTTCATGGTTTGTCTTACCTGTACCCGAGCAAGTAATTTTTGGTGTATACGATGTGACGTTATAGGAATGCACACTTATTGGATGTGGTTAGGTTAGTACCCGATCTTGTGTTGCATTTGGATTTAAGAACTTGAAATGACTTTGACTTTGGGGAGGAATATTGGGTTGAGTTCCAAGGTAATGTTCCGAACACCCATTTGATAACGTAGTTATTTATATCTGATAGATTCATGGAAAGAATTGTGTTGTATAGAATCAGAATACTGGACACTATAGTTGTATATGATCCTTCCAATTCAATGATATCATATATAGCACAACTTCCATACAAATATTAAAAATGGTTTCTCCAAAATGGTGAATCACCCGGTGAGTAAGAAATTTTCTGCACGTGAATTGAAATGATGAGATTGCAAAGAGTGAAGTGGGGATTCGGCCTCCTGAGAGAAGTACCTATGTACATTAGATCTCTCTGTTTTTTTAATTTAAGTTTGTAATTCTCCGATTGAGCCTTAGGCTTCATGGGGGCAGTCGTGCATTAAATTGAATTTGGAATGTTTGCGCTCGAACATGTTTTATTTTGATTGTTAAAAGGTGGCAGTTTATACATTTTCAGATGAAATTGAGTGAACGACAATATCAATATTAGCAAGAGTTTATGGAACTTACCAGAAACTTATATTTCCAGAGGTTATAAATTTTTGTTATCGGCACAAATTTGATTTGTTGGCCTTGATAAGTCTTTGAATTTGAGGGGTTTAATGGAGATCAAAATATCAGAATGTTTTGGATGAAACACCAATACACACTTATCCACTGCATTTTGTAGTACCGTTCTGAAATTTCTCTCGCCTTCACTTGATATACTATATTGCCTTTCATGCCCTTTTTATCTTTCCCTTTCTGGTTGGATTTTGGACTTTTCGGCTATGTTGATTACTGTTGTATATCCTCAGTTGATGACGGAAACTGGAATTTTCAGAGTGAATTCTTTCTAATACCATATCAAACAATAATGAAATTACGTGAATTGTTTGCGTAATGTCATTATTTTCTGACTGTAAATGTATGCGATGTTCTCATTAGCCTTTAATTCCTTCATTCTTTCCTGTTGCTGAATGTTCAATAAGATGATTTCTAAGGTCTTTATCTTTTGAACATTGATCAACTTGCTCAATCCTCCGTCACTACAACGGAGGGTTTTGTTTTTGAATATCTCTAGCTTTGAGGCTTCAATTTTTTCATGTCATAATTTTTTTTTTCTTTATATCAAATTTTTGCTCCCTGCCATATAAATTTCATACTATAAAGTGAGTCATGGGACTCCCAAGTAATTACGATAAGAACTTTCCGAGTTTAATATATATATGTTAAAACTGGTGATTTTTGCAGTAAATCCGAGTATGTGGTATACAAGCTCAAGGAAATGGGAAAGGTATCAGAAAAGGACATAATCCAGATCTGCAAAACGTTTGATCGGATAGACAGTGGCAACTGCGGGAAGATTACTCTTGCTGATCTCAACATACATGCACCGTAGTGCTGTCATCTCGAGCAGAGAAAACAAGAACACAGAGGTAAGCTATGTCTCCATATCAGCCTCCGGCTAGGGGCCCAATCATCATGCACCAGCAAGGGCAAAGAGGGGGGTTCATTTTCCTGTCAAAAGATTGACTGAAATTTATGCTCCTTTTTCTATGTTTTCAAATCATCTGCCATTTGCTGCCTCCTCCTGTGTTTCCGTCTCGAATGTCTATCGGGCAACGTTCTAGTTTAGTTCGTATTAAATTTATTCGTTTGTATGCATATGAATGTATATATATATATAAGAAAGAAAAGAGATGCGGCATGACGAAACTCACTCGTGCTTCTGGCTTCCAATTTTTCTCTGTTAGTTGCAGAAATTTTTATTTCACACTATAAATGGAAATTGCAAAGTTTGAATTATACCACTTTCATGAATGATGTCGTGGAATAAGGCTTTCGACTTTTGGGAGCTTCTGATTTTTGTTTTGTTTTCTTTTATTTTCATTTCCATTTTCTTAATCTGGAAGATTAAAACTACTCCTCGTATTGCCTTTTTTGATTGGACGCTATTAGTATATGTTCAATATGTCCTTGGCCCGTGCTTTAACAACGGTATAAGCACGGGCTAAAGAAAACATAACTTGCACTTCTAATTCAATGATGGTTCTTCTCATTGAATGTTCAGGTACGAGACCTCATTATCACTTGTATGAGACCTCGGTGTTGGTCCCTCAAAGTTGGACATGGGATTTCGGTCAAGAAAACGTTACTAGTAATTTTAATTTTTTTTTTTTGCTTTAAGATGGTTGTATTGTTTTTAGGAGTGATTACAATTTCCGAAGCTGAAAACAGTTTAGGAAACAAAACCGAAACAATTTCTAACCATCAGAATTGAGCTGAATGGGTTTTGTTCCTAACATTTGAATGCTTAAAATTACTACAAGAAGATGTAACTAGGATTTTGTCGAGCAATCTTTTAATTCAACTGAGACTGGAGAAAATGCAAGTCTAAAAGTTCATTATAATGATGAATATTCGTCAAAACTCTAATTTATTTATTCACTAAATCCTACAAAATATCATATCCTCGAACATATGTTGATAAATTATCTATAATTTCAATCCGGTCAAGTGTTACAAAACGGGTGTGACAAAACCGTTCTGCTTAAAAAAATAAAAATTACCAATAAAGATGATTACAATTAATTAATTAATATATAAAGCTGACCTACCCGTATGGGCTCACTATTCTTTATCTAGGCCTGTACACCTAAATAGTACAGTAAATAATAAATAAAAAGTTTTACTAATAAAATAATGACGCAGATAAAATACTAATATATATATGACAACTAAAATAAAAATATATTGTTTCATCATACAAGTGTGTGCATATAAACAGCCTTTCATTTAAAATAATAGTGGTTGTGCTTAATTTTTTAATGTTCTTTTTTTTTGCTTTGTTTACCAATTTTTTCAACTTTCTCATCACTCATGCATACTTTTCGACTAATAAATTGGACTATCAAAAGAAAATCTCAACTTAATCCATAATCTCTCTTCCTATTAATTAGCAAGGAATCATTGACAAAGTAAAGACCACGAATTAGATCCCTCGTTGTATTTTCGTGTAAATTATGGACTGAGAAAGAAATAATTAGTTAATTTGGAAAGCCCGAAAGAAATGACTAGTTAATTTAGTAAGCCATTAATTATAACAATTACGTATCTTGACCGCGTCAACACATACTATTTCTTACAATTTAAAAATTTTAAAAAAAGGAAGTAAATAATTGGTGGATCATGCGTATAATTAACTATAAACAACTTGAACTAGTTGGCTACATACAAGAATATTATATAGAGGGAAGAAGCTGAAGAGGGCTACAATTTCCTTAAATTTTAAAAATTCTCTAAATATTGAAATTTTAGCATAAAAATAATTTTTACACAACTTCAGTATCTCCATGACAATTTTTTAGCCTCTTATATTAATTTATATGACATCAACATTCTTTATTTTTTATTTTTGGTTCCGCTATGATTATATATCGAACATTCATAACTGATGAGGCCAAACGATGACCTTTTAATTTTGTGAATATTTAGATGCCACGTAAAATAAATTGCTAACAAATAGCTTAGATTTTGTTCTCATTCTCCTTACTTATGTATCAATGTTGTACATATATATATCATTACAAACAAAATGCTAAACAATATAATTAGTCTAATTAAATGCTTTAATTGTTAGAATTGGTCAAGTGCATAGTGAAATTGGAATCTAATAAAGCAAAGCCATTTCACACTTAAACTGAACTAAAACATGAATTTGCAATGCTTACTCTTAATTTTCAATTAGCATTTAATAAAATTAGTTGTTTAATTAATCAGATTATATATATTTGAGGGTCAAATATGGTGTTTTTTAAGTGAAATATTGACTCGTAAAAATATTGCAAGTGGAGTTGATGGCACACAATGATTGGGGTATTTTGACTTTTGAATACTGTTGTGATGAGAATTATATATGGAAATAAAATACTTAATGTTAAAAAACTAAGAAAAAAATACATAATAATATTAATATTACCAACGCTGATTGAGGATGAGCTAATTGATTAACTTTGTTAAATTAATGAAGAATGTATTCAAATAATATGTGTTTGAGCGAACCACCTAATCCTAAGTTTGACGAATTTAGTCATAGCTATATATATATATATGCATATCATACAAAGGTTCCGTGTGATATTGTTTAACTATTTTAATTATAGTATTTCTCCTGCAGATAAGTTAGAAGTGTTAAAACTTTTTACCAAGTCGGAAACTTAATCACTATCGGAATCAATTTTTTTTTTTTTACCTAAAAAAATAAATAATCACTATTGGAATAATGAGAGCTAGATTAATCACTATTGGAATCGATTTCTTTTCTTATACAAAAAAATTAAAAAATAAAATGATAAATATTCGAATACTAAGAACTAAATTTCCTGCATAAAGACCAAAATTTACTGCATAATGAAAAAACTTACGTACGATATAGAAAATCTAGAAAACATTTGACCTCAAAAGGACGAAGTGTATGATATTTATATACATAAATTCAACAGGAAATATTTCTTTGATCTAAAGAGAATAATATTATAACAACTTGATTATCCCATTGAAATTAGACAATTGTGTAGCATGTAGATACATGCAACTTCTTTATGCTAATTTATATGGTCCCAATGTTATCAAATTAATGAATTAAAGAGTTGAGATTGTTGGGTTCATGGTTTTAAACCATGTAAAAACGCATGTGTTTTATGGGTTTTCAAATTCATAAAAAGAATCATTTTTTAGCCAAATTTTAGATGGGCTCTACTTAGTATTTCATGGAGTTCTCAAGTGGAAATCGAAGCAGATCTCGTAGGCGTCGAGACAGTATATTTATATTTCTAAAATTATGAAAGATCTGAATGTAAATTAGTATCAAAGTGGGTGGTTTGATAGAACAAAGTGAGAATTGTCCCACATCGATTGGGGAATGAAACTTGAACTTGTTTATAAGCAAGTTCATATTTTTAAGAGGTATAATCTACCATGATACATGCATGTGTCTAATTTTATATTATTATTAATATTCCAATTTTTTATAAATTTATTGAGCGGTAACAACATAAAGTTAATTTAATAAGGCCTTACTTGAACTTGCGGTATACGAAAGAATGACCACCTATGCATAAATATATAAATACAAACTAGTGGGGCACATAATTCTCATGCAAAAGATTGCCTAGTTATGTACTCAAGCTAGTATACAAATGTTATGGTATTTTTATTGTTATTATTTTTGTCAATAAAATAGTCCACATAATCTAAGTTCATCAAATGTCAGGCAAGCTTACTATTGCTTATTCCAACTGATCTGTCGTTTTATATCATCAGAAGAAAATGGAAAAATAAAGCAACCCAATTGAATAAATATTTGTCCATATGCGTTCTCATACGCTCAAATGGGTAAAAACCCCAGTAGCTTTTTTTATTCCAAACAAAGCAAGAAATTCAAGTTTGAAAACTGGACAGCGAATTCCCATGGCTTTTAATAAAGAAAAAAACGACTTTAAAATAACAAGCCATTTGCATTGATAATCTGTCTACGGAATATTTTAATTAATAAGACTGAGTTTCAATTATTTCTTTCAAAGCTTCTTTTGCTGCTTTTAAGGAAGTGTACAAAAATGTCATATTCACCATCCAAATTCAAACTTTGAATGAGTCTTAGATAGGGATCATGCTTAACTTTCTGGAGTCATTGGCATCATTATGAACTTGGAAAGGTGCTTTCCCCACTTTTCACATTGGATGAAATTTTTTCAAAGCTCCTCCTACTATCAAAATTTTCTACCCCTCATATTTGTGACAATTAATAAATTTATGCAATACATATCCTCCATATGCTTCATATTGGGGCCATTCGCCTTCTATATTCACATTTCATATGCATTTTGTTTGTCGTTCAAATCGATCATCCAGATTTTGTGTAGTTCCAAGCAAGTGCTTAGCTGAAGTTCTCGTTCAGTTAGGACTTTGGTGACGTATGTGTACAATTTCTCATATTACTCTACAGCCTATTAAAATTTTGAATCTATCGACGAGAAATTATAATTTCAATGAGTAAATATCACACCATTTCATGGATCAATTTGTGAACATTGTTATACTCTAGGCTAAAAGTTTTACTTTGGTTTGCTTCTTTAGATGTTTCCACATCAAAAAGATTCTTCTTTTAGAGAGCCAACCTAACAATAAACCTGCCCTTCTTCTGTACTGATAGAGACTCCCATTTAAAATCGCCCATAGCACCATACTTTATGTATCTATATAATTGAGTCACAACGAATGGGGTCAACAATCTCATGCTCTTTCTAAATTCTATCCCTTTCAATAAAAAAAAGTCTTCTCTAATAAGCAACCACCCCCCATATGGGAAGCTATTTTTATTCCACACAATCCAAAAATTTTCCTAACAATATGTACACTTTAATAAATGTTGTTTGTTTCAATCATGTCACCCCCAACTTATGTGTAATTTTATGAGTAGTGCTATACTGATTCAAAAATTTTACCCGATATTGTTATTGAAATATATTTCAATAGATAAGATGTTATATACCTAAAAATAGCTAGTAAAACATGTAAAATTGTACTACTTAAGCATCTAAGAGTAAAGTTTTTGATATATAAATTTAGATACAAAAATCTCAAAATGCTATTCAATTGATAAAAAGTCTTTCCTAATAAACAACCACCCAATAAGATGACTATTTATATTCCACACAATCCAATAATATCCTAACAATATGTACACATTCCATAAATGTGATTTGTTTCATGTCACCCTTTAGATCCATCACTTACAAACGGGATGTCACAATTTTAGATAGCATGTCTCTATCCTACAACTAATACGTAGTTTTTTTTATAGCTATCTTATTATAAACTCAACATAATTAGGTGCATTTATTTTAGACTTGGGTCTATCTAAGAAAAAAATGATGGGATCTATTTAATTGGTGTGTACATTTTTAGTTGGAGATTAATCTTATCAAGTTCTGATACCTAGGTTATAAATGTTATCATTAGATTCATTAGTTTTATATACGAAGTTCTAATTTGTAGGAAAAATGAATTGTGTTATGAACTGAACGGAAGTACCATGAAATCGACATACTATAATGGTTAAAAATTGAATTTTCTAATCATATGAAATTACAGATATATATGGTAATTATTAAAGATATTGTTCATAGGTAATGATTGATAGTATAATTTTGACTTGAGCTTGTCACAATAGATTTGATACAAATCTACTCTATTGAAAATATAGCTTCTTTTTTTCAAATACCGCTCCTACAGGAGCAAAACAACTTTTTTTTAATAAAACTGACGTAACTTTAGTTTTTTTATTTTATTAAACTAGTTTGATTCTATATGACTATATTACACTATGACACAATATTTTCTTCTAGTAAGCCTATTGTGTAACTTTTTTGTTGTTCTTTTTTTCCGTCTAAGCTATACTTTTTTCCTCTTTTTCTTGAGAAAAAGCTATTAGTTTTATTTTTTATAAGTAAAACATTGCGGCTATTATGTGCGGAATTATTATTATTATTATTATTATTATTATTATTATTATTATTATTATTAATAGAAAAAAAGCAATCTCATAAAAAATTAAATAACATTCATTGTATAAAAACATTTAATTAAATTCATAAATTCTCAAATAAAATGGAAACGTTATAATATATGTAGAGATGTGGATGCAGAATCCAAATAGTGCACGTTTTAGTATTTTCTATCTCACTCTCCCTTTTCAACTTTTTTCATTTTGTGTTTAATGCTCTGTTGTTTTTTAACACCGGTAAAACATCTCTTATGTTTTTTTTTTTTCTCCTGAAAATCAAGTTTTTGCAACTCCCTACAAATACTTAATTGTGGTTGGATTTTTCCATTTCCATGGAAAATACTGAAGAAGAGTTGGAGCTAAAATAATTGTAAACAATTGCAAACATGCAAAAATGATGGATAGTTCCACCATCCCAGTCAATATTTTTCTTTGGGGAATTGTT